>JAAAKG020142136.1:0-11685 GCA_010014905.2 Druon quercuslanigerum
TAACTACTTTGTTGACAATTCATTACTTTTTTTGTTTGAAAATTATTTTTTTTTATTGAAAATATATCTCTTATATTTTAGGTTAAAAATTTAACAATGTGTTAAAAATTCTTCTTTATTGATTTAATTAGACTGTTTTTGACTTAAATTAAAAATATTTTTTAATGGAATATCAGCTATTATATTTTTTGTTGAGAATTGACATTTTTTAAGATTAAAAATGCAACTACAGTTCAATTTCTTTAGGGTAATGATTAAAAATCTTAAAATATATTATTATTAATAATTATTATTTTATTATATTGTTATAATAATAATTATTGGATTGTGGTTCGACTGTTAAAAATCGAATAAAATTCTTTTTGCGAGAAGAACTTGAATCTGTTTTGAATAAAACAATTTACCAATTTTAACGTTGAAATTATTAAACTTTTTAATTCGAAATCCTTACCAGTTGAACAAATTTAAACGAAGATTTGACATTTTATAAACTATTTTCAATTTTGAAATGATTTGAAATTAACGGATTCATAAATAAACGTTATTATTCTATTTTAAATTCTTTTCAAATATTTTTTCAGTCTAAAATATTCCATATTTATCCCATTCAGTTTAAATTGTGATTAAAAAAAGAACAATTTTTTAATATTTAGTAACATTTTAATGTTAATTTAAAATAAGCAATTATAAATTAATTATTTAAAACTAAACAATTTGAAATTGAAACCCTATTGAATTTTTCTAAATATGTGAATATATTTTTTATTATTCTGAATTGTTATTTTTTTTATGATTGTTGAATTTTGATGTATAAATAAGGATTGACCAATTATTAGTTTGAAAGGACTTAAAGGTCAAATAATTCAGATTGAAAATATTTATGTAACTAACAATTTTTGAATTTCACAAGTTTAATTTTGATAGAAAGGGAAGAAAATTTGGTATTTCTTATACAAAATTTAAAGAGGAACTTTTTTCGTTTTTTTTTTTTAATTTTGATTGTATTTATAAGGTTTGAAAATGTTTTATTTTGGTTTCGAATATTTTATGAATTGGTAAAAGGATAATTTTTTATTAATATACATTTTTTATTGATTTGACACAGGAAATTTTCGGTTTCAACATTTTTTGAATTGTGGAAGAAGCCATTTTTTGTCTGAAAATTTATTTTTGAGTTAAAGGAGAAAACTTTATTTTTAATCTTTTTCCTGAATTGGAAGAGGATAATTTTTTTTTTACAATTTTCATTGATTAGTAAGGCATGAAATTTTGATTTTTAATATTTTTGTGAATTGGAAGAGGCCAATTTTCTTTTTAGCATTTTTTTTTGTTCAAGGGGGAACTTTATATTACTTTTTTTTATGAATTGAAGGAGTAACTTTTCATTTTTGACATTTTTATTTAGTTGAAATGGAGCAAATTCCGATTCTTAATTTTTCCTGATTTGAAAAAGACTTTTTTTTATTAAAACTTTTATCTAGTTGGAAAAGAGGAAATTTTGGTTTGCAATAGTTTATGAATTGGAAGAATTATAATTTTTAAAAGATTTTTATTGAATTGAAAGAAGGAAAATTTTATTTATTTTATTTTTTTTTGTATTTTTTATTAATTAAAAAAGGAACATTGTTCTATCTATTCAGAAAGGAGAAAATTTTCGTGTTCAATATTTTATGAATTGGAAAGAGGACTATTTTTATCTTTAACATTTTTATTGAGTGGAAGGTTGGAAATATTGGTTTCAATTTTTTCTGGATTGAAAAAGGACTTTTTTTGTTTTTAACATTTTTATTGAGTTGAAAGGGAAAAATGTTTTATTTCCAATTTTTTTCTGAGTTGGAAGAGGGAAATTTTTTATTTCTAACTTTTTTATCATTTTTATCGAGGTGAAAGAGAGAACTTTATTTTCAATACTTTCCTGGATTGGAAGATGATAATTAAAAAAAGCATATTTTTATTAAGTGGAAAATAGGAAATTTCGTTTAATGGCATACAATTTAAAAGTGTTTAATTAGAAAATGTTAAAATCTTTGAATCAAAACCCTTTGAATAAAAAATTTCAAAATTAAAAATTTTTAAGTGTCAATTCTGAAATTTTATAATTCAAAAGAGTTTGTCTTTTAGTTGTTTGATTTGCAGCCTAATTTTGATTACTCTGAATGAAAAAAATTTCACTTTCAAAAGTTTTTTTTCTCGATAGAAACGCTTAATCTGAATTTGTTTGGGTTAATTTACGTAAATTAAAAAATTGTAAAAAAATAAAAATTTTGCTCATTTTTGTTATTGGTATTGGTGCAGCAGTGCGGTTTTGACGTATCGACCGTCGGTTGGGAGCCAAAGACGCAGGCAGAATATTCGGAAGCAGGTCTTTGCGCAGGTGACCTCTCTGCGACAAAAAATAAGTTAATAGGAAAGAATTATGTAATATTATATTTAAAATTAACAAATTTAATTTAAACTGACACTAAAATAAAATAATCCTGAAATAAACTAATAAATAAATTAAACCGAATTAAAATATTTTTGAGAATGATCTCTGAAAATTAAGAAAATGTTTTATCTTTATTTAAAAAAATTGAGGAAGCAGAATATGCACTTTAAGCTCTTTAAAAGAGTGCCTGAAATTTTCTTAATAAATCAAATTAATTTTTAAAAAAGTGTAAATATTTTTTCTTTTTTCTCGTTCCACCAAAAATGAAATTTAAAAATGAAAATATATTTTGATTTTTTTCGCAATTAACAAAATGAAATTGAATCTCAAGATAAAAATCAAAATTCGAAAATTTAAATCAGAAAATCTAAATCAGATTTTGTATTACTTAAAAGTTTTTCAAATTAAAAAAATTTTCCCCAAAATTTAAATACTACAACTATTGACATACTCGGTTCAAAAAACGATTTAAAAATGTCAGGGGATATTTTGTAATCCAAAATATTTTTCGAGATCGTGCTTAATTTTTTGTAAATTACAATATAAAATTGAATCACATTGATTCTGCATTTGTTAATTTGTTAACTATCTTGTTGAAAAATTAACGATCCTATTATAATATTATATATATATTGAAAACTAATATATTTTGTTTGGAAAATCGTATTTTTTTTGTATATAATTATTTTTTATTGTTGAAAATTCAAATATATTTCAGTTAATATTTACAAGGCTTTTGGCAATTTTAAAAGACGTTACAAAAATAAAAAACATTTTCTTAAGATTCCTAGGAAAATTAAAAATGATTTTTTATTTTGAAAAATTATTTCCAAGAGAATATTTACAAACATTTCGAAATATTTAGAAAATTGTCGAAAATCAATTAATTTTGAAGCATTTTAAAGACGTTTAAACTATTTAAAAATAAAATAATTCAACTTTTAATTTAAGAAGTGTTCAGCTTATAAAAAAATGTAACTGTGCAATTTTTTATCCTTCCAGCTTAAAATTTTTAAAAATGATGTAATAAGTTTTAAAAAATGCAATTGAATAATTAATTTTTTAATTTAGAACATTGAAAATGATGACACGAATTTATATTTTTGGATCTGAATGTTTGAATTCTACAATTTATAAAAGTTTCAAATTTTTAATTTGGCAGTTTAACTGCATGTAATTTAAAAAATTTCAGTTGAAAAGTATTAGTAGCTTTCATTTTATACGTTTAAATTATTGTGCATTTGGATATAAAATTTTAAATTAAAAAACTTTTAAACTTTAATTTGTAGCTCAATTGTTATTACTTCACATGGAAAAATGCTCAAATTTCGAATTCTTAATTTTATTCACGATGAAAAATGTTTGCGAACCGGGAAAAACTGTAATTTCCTTGAATTAATAATTAATTTTAATTAATAATTAATAATTAATAATTTCCTTGAAATATCGTATTTTTGGTAACAAGTTCATCCAGTTAAACGTTAATCATAAAATGAAAAAACCTTAAATTTTCGGGATATTTTTTCTAAAATTTAAGTAGACAAATTAAAAATAATTATTAAAAATCATATTAAAATATTTTTTGAAATTCTCCATTGACGAATCTAAATTTTTCTACTAATTAAATTCAAAATAATTCATTCTATTTTTATTCTAAATTTTAAGCAAATTTAAATTTAAATTGCACTTGAAAGAAGTTGTATTTGTATAAAATATTGTTGCCCAATTCCTGAATTTAAAATTGGCCAGAAGCTGTCTTGAACACCCAACAGAAATAATTCGTCAAAATAGAGCGTTGAAACTTCTTTCCCCTTCCATTAAAATTTATTTTTAGATGAAACGAGAAAATAGGGTATTTGTGTCTCAGAATTTTCGCGCTTTTGACCGCATTATTATATAAATTTAAATAAAGGAGCGATCTCCTTTAAAACGGTCTGAACGAGACAGTCAATGGAGGAAATTTATACATCTTTCATTTCCAATAATTAAATCTATTTGGAATAAATTTATTGTTTTTAGTAGTATTTTTTGAGACCGGGAAAAATCGGGAAATGGTAGTGAATTTATTTGTTGACCGGAAATTTTACAAATTTTTAGAAGATATTCAGTTAACTAAATAATATTTATAAAAAGTAAAAGTAATTCTAAAATCTTTTACTTCAAAATTTTTCCATTTCATATTTTCATGTTTAAGTTCACATTTACGATTCAAAAAATTTTTTAATTCACTTTTAAAGACTTAAGCAATAGGACGGGCCGAAAAATTTAAAACGTCTAGTTTCATTGGTAAAAAGCATTGCAAATTTTTGTTGTGGAATTACGACAAAATTAAAAAAAAAATTAAAAAATTTCTCACCATTGGGCAAGACAATAACATTTTTTTTAAATTTTGATTAATTTTTTTGTGCATGGAAAAAATTAAAACAGAGAATTTTGTTAGGTAAACTTTATGGAAGGGATTTTTTTTCGATTTTTGACTTTAAGTAAGAATTAAAAAAATTGTATTTTGTGTCCTTTTTAAAATTTTATATTTCGACAAAAAAGTTTTCTCTACCTTTTTTTGACTGAGGTTTTTTTAGTTTGTTAAAAAAAACTTTTTAGTGCAACCTTTAGTAAATTAATTATGAATATAATTAAATTAATTATTTTATCGTTTACAAATTAAACTGTATAAAAATCTTTTGAGACTTATATTTGAAAAGAGTTCCAAAATATTCAAAAAAGAAGTTGGAAGATTTTAAGGGAATTTTTTTTTAAGTTTTTAGGATTTTTTAAGGGAAAATTATAATCATCTTTAAATAAAGTTGGAGATTTTGAAAAAAAATTTCCAAAGCAGTTTAAAATTTGAAAATATTTCAAAAAATTTTGAACAAAATATAGATATTTGAAGATTTTTAAATAAAATTTTGAAGCTTTAAGTATTTTAGAGTTGACTAAATAATAATTATAAAAAGTAAAAGTAATTCTAAAATATTTTGCTTAAAAAATTTTTCATTTTATATTTTCATGTTTAAGTTCACAGTTCTCAAATTTTAAATATAAATTTTTTTTTGTGCATGGAAAAAATTAAAACAGAGAATTTTGTTAGGTAAACTTTATGGAAGGACTTTTTTTTATATTTTTGACTTTGAGTAAGAATTAAAAAAATTGTATTTTGTGTCATTTTTTGAAATTTTATATTTCAACAAAAAAGTTTTCTCTACCTTTTTTTGACTAAGGTTTTTTTTAGTAACATAAACTTTACATTTAAAAAATTGAAAAAGAAGTTTCCGTACAAATTTGAAAATTAAAAATCGACTTTCCCATTGCAATGGTGAGAAAATTTTTGAAGTTTTTTAACAAATTTTTTTATGCTTGTCAAAGCAACTTTTTAGTCCAACTTTTAGTAAATTAATTAAAAATATAATCAAATTAATTATTTTAAAGTTTAAGTATAAAAATCTGTTGAAACTTATACTTGAAAAGCGTTCCAAAATATTCAAAAAAGAAGTTGGAAGATTTTAAGAGAATTTTTTTTTTAAGTTTTCAGGATTTTTTAAGGGAAAGTTATAATCGTTTTTAAATATATTTGGAGGGTTTTAAAAAAAATTTTCTAAAATTCCTGCCAAATTGAAAATTATTATTTAGTTTGAAAAAATCTTAAGAGAATATTAAAAATTATTTGGAAAGAAAATACAGTTCTTATGTATCAATAACAATTTAAAAATCATTAATTTTTCAGCTCACTTTAGTTTAAAATAATAAATTTGTAATAGTTCAATTTATATAAATAAAATAAAAATAAAAGTCGAATAAAAAATGTTTAAAATTTAATTTTTTATTCTTAAAAAATTAAAGTTCCAATGTTTCACTTTAAGTGCTTTAATTTTGATTTTTTCGTTTGATTAAATATTTTAATCGGAATAGGTGTGCGTCTAAGTTTATTTTGATTAAATTTAGGATCGAATCCAGTTCAAGGCCGGTAAAGGAACTTGGCATTAATCATTTGGGGTTGAACGTTTTATAATTAGCAATTGAAAGGATTCTAATTATAAGTGTACCATTCAACTCTCTCTCATTCAATCTTCAGTGGTTATTTACGAACATTATTTTATTTATTTATTTATAAAGCAAGCAATAACGAAAAAATTATAAATAAAATCATTATTTTTAAAATATCTTTCATAAGAATACAAAATATTTTGTGATTTTTTTTTTTAACTTTTGAACACGAAAGTGTATTTCAAGGTCTTTAAAACAGCCCTTTTGTATATAACAAATTAACCATAAGAAATTAACATTTTTACTGAAAATGGGGTTTTTACATTTAAAAAATTCTTTAAAAAATCAAATACGCGTTTTAATAAAAGGATTTTGAAATTATTATCGATTATTTATAAAAAAAATATTTCTGTAGACCTTTCTTCATATAGTATTTTTCTTATTAACTTAATTTACTTGTATTTTTATTTTTATTTATTTTTGTTTTCATTTTCTCCCTCCTGGAAATTATAGTTTTGGTTAACAATTTTAATATTTGCTTGCAAATGTATCAATTTTGTTCAAGAGTAATTTTTTTCGGTTGAAAATTTAACTCCTGTTTTTTAAGGTTTGACAACTTTGTTGAAAAATCTTTTTTTTTTGTTGAAAGATATTTTTTTAAAACTGAAATTCTAACTATTCCACTTCTGGTTGAAATAGATTTTTTTTATTTTGAAAATTTGAAATATTTGCGTAAAAGTGTAACCCTTTTGATTAAAAAAGAATTTTTTGTTAAAGATTGATAATTTTAGTTAAAAATTCATCTCTGGTTGAAAATTCGTTTTTTTATTTGAAAATTATTTTTTTAACTGAAAATTTACCTATTCCATTCCTATATTTTTTATTTTAAAATTAAACTATATTGTTAAAAATGTATTGTTTTTCGTTGCAAATTCAACTATTTGGTTAAGGATTCATGTACTTTGCTTAGAAATCTCTTTGTTACAAAATTCACCAATTTTGTTAAAAACGCGTTTTTTTGTTGTTTAAAATTAAGTTTTTTAACGGATAATCTAGCTTTTCCATCTTTTGTTTAAGATTGATCTTTTTTAGTTGCAAATTTTCCTTATAGGGAAGAAGCGAAGTCGTTTGAAATTTCTTCTTTTTTAGTTTAAAATGCAACTGTTTGATTAATATTTTTTTCTTGAATGAAAAAAACTTTTTACTTTGAAAATTCCATTATTTTGTTGAAAATTAATTTTTTGTTTAAATTTAATTTTTTATTGAAATTTTAACTTTTTAATTTTTGGTTAATAATTTCTTTTCAGTTCGAATTTCATCGATTTTTTGAAAATTCACGTATTTTGTTGTAAATTAATTTTTTTTGGTAGACAATCTAGAAATTTAATTTTTCTAACATTTCAACTATTAAATTTATTTTCAAATTTATTTTTGTAGGTTGAGTAGTAAAGTTTTTTTTGGTGAGGATTGAGGCATTTTGTTAATAATTTAACTCTTTGGTTAAAAATGAAACTATTTTGTTTTAATTTATTGCTGTAATATCAACTTTATTTTCGCAGAAGAAAATAATTTTTTACTTTAAAAATACTTCTGTCCTCATTCAGCATTACTCTATCTCAAGAATAATTTTTTTTTAAATTGAAAATTAGGTTTTATAACTTATTCAAGAACGATTTTCAAAAACCACAAAATTTTATCTACAAATACATTGATAATTTACTTCGATTTGGTTAAATTTTCTCTGATAAAAAACATTTTCTTCTAATTAATCAACTTAGTATCTCTAAGACTTAGTTTACATTTTTTGTTTAAACTGAAAATTACACTTCTTATATATAAAAAGCTCAATTTTCGCAAAGTGCGGATTGCAAAACTGCGGATCGCAACAGTGCTATCCGCAGCTGAGCATGTTTCTATTTTAGGTTCCTATCGCTTTTAGATTGTCTCTATTGAGATTTTTATTTTCGGCATCCCTTCAATTCAAAAAAGGTATTCAAAATTTCTATATTTTCTTTTTTTTTTTATTGGACAGAAATATTATTTGAAATTTTTATTCTTTAGTGCAGAAGATAAGGGGTTAACTTTCAGTATTTAGTAGACGCACGGGACAGTAAACTTGTATTTCTAGTTTCTAGAGACAGACACTATATTTTATCCGTATATTTATGGTAAGCCCAGAATCCCCAAAGGAAAAATAACTCCTCTAGATATTTGTAGCATCCAATCCTTAAGAATACAAAACCGCAATTTTGTTTACAATGCAGTAGTATTCGGGGAACTTTGGAAATAAAAAGGGAAAGCCGGAAAGTGTCCAGGAATTAAAATAAAACCAGGAAAAATCGGGAAGGACCCGGAAATACAAATTTGATTCGGGAAAAATATTTAGAGTTTTGGGAAATGCGATATTTTTTATTAGGCGTGATTAAAAGGTAAATAAATGTTTAACCTTTTCTTAAAAAGTTGTATTAAAATTTTCCGCAACCTTCATATTTGGAAATTAAAAAACTTCCAAAGAAGTCATTATTTTTTTTTTAATAATGGAAAGTAATTGGTTTCTTTTAAGAGAATATTTAAAAATTTTTTTAAAGATTTCCAAACATTTCCAAAAAAAGAATCCGGAAGATTTTAAGTAATTTTTTTCTAAATTTCAGAATATTTTTTAAAGATATTCAAAAGGCTCAGAAGTTTTGATAACATTCAAAAAAATTTGTTTAAAAATATTTGAAAAATTCGAAACAAAATGTAAGTTTTTGAATATTGTGAACAAAAATTTCAAAATTTGTAAAAATTTCGAACGGTTTCCAGATAACAAAAAACTTTTCCCTGAATTCCTGGGAAAATTAAAAAGAAAATTTTATCTTTAAGAATTAAGTTTTAAAGGAAATTTCAAAATATTTCAGAATATTTCTCATAATGTCGGAGAAAATCTAGCAGATTATAAGAAAATTTTTTTTTCAAAGATTTCTCAACATTTTAGTAATAATTTCAGTTAGTTTAAAAGACATTTGTAATTTAAAAAAAACAGTTAAATTTTCTACCAAATTGTTGAGTTTTAATACGAAACAGACGAATTTTCTACAAAGCAGTTGAATTTTTTATCTGAAAATACTAATTTTTACCAAAAAATAAAATATTTGATATTTGAACCAAAAAATATTTTTATTTTAAATAAAAAAAAGACGAATTTTCAACAAAGCAGATCCATTTTTAACAATCTAGTTGAATTTTCTATAAAAAAGTCGAATTTTATAACTAATTGTAAAATTACATTAATTTTTTACTGCCAAAAAGTTTTTGAACACAGGATGCGATATCAGTCCTAATTTTATTTGATTAATTTTTAGTTTATCATTTCTAAAATAATTTCAAAAAATAAATAGTTGAATATTTAAATTAAAGAAGATTAATTTTTAAAAATAAACTGTTACGAAAGTAATTCAACTTTGAACTAAGGAAATAAATTTTTAGACTCAAAATATAAATTTTTAACAAATAATGTAATAGTTGATATTTTAACAAAAATATTAAAATTAAAATTTTTTGTAAACAGTTAGATTCAATCAACAAGGGTAAATTTTAAACAAGAATTTGAATCTGCATCCAATATGCAATAATTTTTAACCAATCATTTGAATTTTTAACAAAAGAAAACAAAATTATTTTCCATAAAAAAGACGAATTTTCAACAATTAAAAAATAATAATTTTGACTACAATGAAAATAATAATTTTTAACTAAAGTTATGATTCTTTAACTAGAAGAATGAACTTGTAAGCAATGTGATTTAACTAACAATTGAACAAACATTTTAACAAAAAAGATAATTCTTCAAATAAATTTACAAAAAATGAATTTTCTACCAAACAGTGGAATTTTTAACCCGAAAATATGAATTTTCAACAACAAAGTTAATTTAAAAAAAAAACAGATTAATTTTTAAACAGGCACTGGAATTTTTAAGCAAAGAAGACAAAATTTCTACAGAAAGAGATACATTTTCAAACAAAAAAAAAGTGAATGTTGAAAAAAATTAGAATCTTTAAATCAAAATAATTCAATTTCAAACCAAAAAAAGTTGTTTTTTCTTTTTGGGCTACAAAGCCTCTGATAAATAAATAGGCAACTATTTAAAAAAAATTTGAAACATTATTTATACTATTTTTAATCTAGAAAATGAGTTCGAGGCCTGCATATTGTAAAATAAACTTTTTGTACGCCATCAACTTTTGTTATTTTTTAATTATCAAGATTGTTTCATTTTTACTTTGAAGTTAGGTTCTGTTAAAACTCTATAGACGATGAAACGTAAGTACAGTCGTAAATATTTGTAAGACCTGACCTCACGTTTCATCGTGTAATATCTGCTTTGCAAGATCCAAGTATTCTTTTAGTATAACATGAAAATTATTTTCTTCTTTCCTATCTTTAGATTCAAATAAATGTTTAAACTTTTTTTTTAATTTTGCGAATTTCTTTTAAAGTGAGTTTTAATATCTCAATTATTTCAACTGAATTATTTCCATAAATAAAGTCACAACAAATAAATGTTAGTATCAATATATTAATAAAATAATATATTTAAATTGACTCGTCGAGATCTCGAATGTTAAGCATCGGCGGAAATGATTAAAGCTCGGATGGGTGACCGTTCATGAATTCGTGTTTTCACTGATGAGGAGTTTGCTGTTTTCTGCAGTTTTCCACTTCTCTGACCAAATGTTTTAGACTGCGAGCGTTTCTAATAAAAATTAAAGTAAACGGGAAGACCCTATGTTAAAAAAAATTTCCTAGTAAGTAAATTTGAAAACTTTACTCGATAATTGTTAGTTATGTGTAGATATTTTTTCCTTGAAAATTCGCGGAAAAGAAGTGAAATATCGAATTTCCTGGGTGCTTTTCTCATAACTTTGCTGTGGAAAGTAAAGAAATTTACGTCAGCAGTAAATCTTAACTGCGCTGGGAAAAGTCAAAATGTGATAATTCATTTTTAACCATCGTGTGAAGTACTCTCAGGAGAACAGTAATATTATTACGAATTTGACGAATAAATCCTCATGAATTACATTTTTTTTCTCAAGTAAATTGTACATCTGCCTTTGTATTTTTTCGCATTTCTCTGTACTAAATTAGAAAAAAATAAGCAAAGATATAACTGATACAAATAACACTAAAAAAATTAATAGCAATATATTTATTTTTATTTCAGTTAATGTTTAAAAAATTGGTTGTAAGTTACGAAAAATATAACTTCCTTTTCAGCACAAAGGGTGATATTA
>JAAAKG020142137.1:0-33897 GCA_010014905.2 Druon quercuslanigerum
CTCCCTTAGTACCTTCTATAACATATATTTTGACCATCATGATCGGTAAAGCCGTTTTCGAGAAAATTGGATTTTTTGATTTTTCAAAGTTTGTTATTAACTTTCGTAAAAATTTTCTTTTTAGTTGATACTTAGGGTAAATTTATCTTATAGGGGAAGCCACTTGCCCCCGCAATATGGATCACATCCGAGTGGGGGCACCCAGGCCATGCTTATCCTGCTACGGCCTTTCTTGAATTTCCTTGATTTATTCTAAATTGACTGCATTTTCACTGAAACCAGTGAAATATTTTTGAATTTTAACTTGTTTTAACTTCATTATTTAATTAATTTCGAAATCACACTAAATTTTCACTAATAACCCTGATTTTTTTTCACATGAATTTTTCTAAATTTTTGTGAATTCATCCCAAAGTCTGCTAATCTCATCTTAAATTCTGAGACATTGAATCAAATTTTTCTGAATTCTTATAAAATTCACTCCAATTTTCCTGATGTCAGTTGAATATTTTGGATTTTAAAATGTTTTTTTTTCAATTCGCTTGAATTTGATTAAAAAGTACCTTAAATTTCTTATATATTTTGTTAAATTCTTCTCATTTTCCTTAAATGACTCTAAATTCTCTTCAATTTTATTTAATTCGGTGTTTTTGGTATTTATCTTGAACTTGTTAAAAAATTTAAGTCACTTGCGGTTTAAGTAACTTACTCTTCCAAGTAAATTAGGTTCAATTAACAATGTACAAGTATAAATCAATATTATTATTCCAATTTCAAATTGTACAATTGTAATGCCCACAAATTCAAAATTCTTTGCCTTTGAAGCATTGAGTTTAAAATTATCCATTCACAAGAATTTAACAATAATTAAAATGTTAAGTTTTGTTTTTTTCAATATATTTATAATAATGAATTTTTTTCTCTAATTTAAAACGATCCTAATTGTTATCTAATTTATTATTTTATACTCCGGCCAACTTTTCCTTTTTTATTAATTTTAAAAAAGCGTATAAATTTTTAACACTTTTGTTTTGGGAAGCCTTAACTTTTATATAGTACAGTATTAAAGCAACATCTAACTTTTTAATTTTGTACTTTACACCATTTAAAACGATTTAAATTTGAAAATCTACATTTTTGGATCTTTAAATGTGAAATTGATTATTGAAAGTAATAGTTTGCTGTTATAAAAGAAAATTATAATCCCAATTTTTGTTGTACGAGGGAACAATTTTTCTGGATGAAATAAAATTAGGTTACTATATTGTTTTGTTTCCGGGCATATCAAATATGTTTGCCTCTTTCACTCTACAGTGACTATTGTTTTGTTTTTGCACAATTTAGGCATCGAGTTTAAAGACTACTACTACTTTGGCAAGTGCCGGAAATAAATACAAAATTGAGAAATTAATTTTATACGAAACCATGCCGGAAATTGTCGATCACGAAATCTGTAGTTTTGTTTCAAGTATAATTTAGTTTCTTTTAGAACGAAAATTATTATGGAAAGGACCTCTGGGTAATATTTTACGTTATACATTGTAAATGAAACTGCTGCACCATCATTTCCTTTACACTTTGACTGCATGCTTTTATTTATGGGCAGTTAAGAGTATTACAATTAAAATTATGCAATATTCATTTTCTGAGTCTACTCAGAATCCTCCATTGTTCTATATTTTATATTTCTTGGACAATAAAGATCGAACGATAACATATGTCCCATATGATTTCACTTTACGTGCAAATAAAAACACTTTTTCAATAGAGTGCCATTTCATTTTTTATAAAATTGTTTATACTCTAAATGTGACATTTCCTTAGAATTTTTTAATTTGCAATTTTCTAAAATCTTCTTTGTCGTAAAAAGCGAATAGCATGTAGCCTTCAATGCGACGTAAAATAAATAATTTCCTCTGCAAATTAACGACTTCGGCTCTTTCGCGCAGAAGATAATGGACACGAAAGGTGCTTGAAAGGGATTTTTTGCATCATCTTGAGAAGACACACGTCTTAGAAAGCGCGATGTGTATTTCACATTTTATTACCACAATGATCACAACACTTTCTAATATATTGTTTTTTTTACTTTCTACAAAATAAATTGACATCCGCAGACTTCCGATGTACATCAATCATCATCTAATATGCGATTCAGCATCTAGTACAGTGAAAAGAGGATGACGTTGATGAGACACTTTTGGTCAGGAAAAGTTTGTTTGTTGTGATTTACGGTAGTTGCGAGTGAAACCGCGTTTATAACCATTATTAGGTGACTAACGGCAAATGCTTGATTAGAGTTACTTTCATTACCCTATTACAGTTTCACAAAGTTTCTTAAGAGTCTAAGGATTTAATAAATTTATCTCAAATAAAAAATTAACATTGATAAAAGTAATTCATAAAATCAAAAAAAATCCCATTGTTAATTGTAACTAATTTTGGACGGGACAGTAGTTGAACTTTATAAATATATGCCCGCTGACATAAAAGCATACATAAATACATACATACATCCATACATACATGCATACATACATACATACATACATACATACATACATACATACATACATACATACATGCATACATATATTTTTTGTTTATTTTTTAAATATTTTTAAAAATATTTTGTAGGTGTCTGTATGGCTAAACAGACCTTCCATTTTTCTCCATGTGCCGAAACGTAAAGATGCGTTAAAAACCAGAGATTGAAAATTTGGTCGATTACACTACATTTTCATGATTGAGAATGTAAAAAATGCTTCAGCTTAAAATTGATCTGTTATGGTAAAAGTTGAAATTCTTATTTAATTATAATATTTTATGCTTTATTTTGTTTGATACCTTTTTTTGTAGGAAAAATTATATTCAGGAAAACTATTGTGTATTGTATATTAGGATTAGAGAAGTATTGCTATTTTTAGCTAAAGAACAAAAAAACGAAACAAACCTAAAGCAAAAAGAAAACAATAGAAATATTTGTCTCGATTTCATCAATAATTTTTAACAACGTTCATTTTTGAACTTTAAATAACTTTGGTACATCCTTAATTTATTCCTTTTTCTCAAACAATTTGTTCTTATGTTAAAAAAATGATTTATAGAAAGTAAAATCTGTTTCTTAAAATTATTTACTGAACTACAAAAATATGTACGTGTGTGGGGTACGATTAGCATTCATAGTAAATGAACAAATATTATGACAGTCGTTTGAGATTAAAAGGCGTGTAAACGCAAACATTTATATGTATCGCAGAGTTTTCCAGTTGCCTTGAAGCTTACTTATCCGTTTAGGAATTTGAGTTTCACATTTTTTCCATTTATTCGTAATTTTAGATATTTGGATGTGACACACTTTCAAAATAATAAAAATAAACATTTGTTTTTTATAGAGTGCTTCTCCAATGTGAGGCGCGATAATATTCCCTAAATCCTACTTTTGCTAATAGCTATTTTACCGAAACTCATCTGACCGAATAACTGTAACCTTTTACCTGATTATCTTTATTTGTTTGAATTACGAATTTCCATTGGGTATAAGTATTTTTTCGGAACTTCTATTTGTTACAATTTTTATTTTATTTTCTACATACCATTTGCCATAATTTTTATATCACCTAATTTATGTTTTTCAGAATGACCATTTTTCATATGTAATTATTAATCGAATTTCCATTTACACAAATTTTTATTTTGACGAATGAACATTTCTCATTATTTTCGTTTATCCAATTGTTATAATATGCATGTATCTCCAATCGTCATTTTGACATATTTTTTATTTTTCCGAATAAGCATATAAAAAATGCAAATGGCAATTCAAAAAATTTGAGTAAATCCTTATTCGCAAAAAGATAAATTAGGTGATTCGAAAATTATAAAGAAAGTAAATTTGGTAAAATAGAAATTAGGTCCCTTTAATTCGGAAAAATAAAAACTAAATTACCAGCGGAAATTATATACACCCCTGGTTTTTGAGCTGTTGATAAAATTTTTTAATTTTTATAATATTTAAATGAATATAATTTTCTTTAGATCTGGCTAAACTTAGTAAAACTCTGTATCTAATAAGCCCAGGCGTGCAAGCAAAATGTCAATTTTGTAAGAAGATATTACAAAAAAAATTAATTTGGATGTGTTCAAAAAATGACAATAACTCTGGAATGAACTAATATTTTTTGAAGTTTTTTATGTTTTCTATTTCTAATTAATATTTTTTAATGATGGTTTTGTATCGTTTTTCTAAAGCGTTTAGATTTTTTCCACATTTGTGTATATGTATATAGTATTGACAACATTTTTAAAAATTCATTATTGATCATATTTTATTAACTTTTAGTAATATTTATCAAAATATTATTGTTTTGAACTTTATTATTTGAAATTCTACAACTTTGTTGCATCAAGTATGATCCTAAGGTAGAATTTAGAAAAAAATTTTAAAAATATTTAAATAAATTAGCAAAATAGATTGCAGGCCTACGTTTAAAATGAGCTAATGAACTTAAAAAAATTTGCATTATTTCCACAATATCTTTTTAGAAAATTAATGTTTGATCTTTAACTTGGGTTTACTAGGCACATAATTTTACTACTTTTACATGCTTAAGTTGCAGAATCATTTACCACTAAAAATATGCGGTTCTTGAAAGAGAATAATAGATACGCATCTTACCGGTTTAGGAAACAACATTTTTGACATAATTATCAGTATTTATTTTTCGTATCTTTCGTCGTTTTCGCAAAGAATGTAAATTTTCGTTTTTCAGGTCAAAAAATTCTCTCTTCTCTTCAAGTTGCGGGCAAAGCGTAGACTTTGATGAGATATACTCTTCACACTGGGACATATCTACAAAAAAATCAAGAGAAAAAAAACTGTGCGATTTTCGAATAAATTTCCTTTGAGTATTTTCAGAAAACCTGCCGCCAATTTGTTAGTTTTTAATTATTTTGAAATTTTCAAGCGAATTTTTGAGCAGACGAGCAAATATAACAATTTGAAAATAAATTTGGACCATTTGTAAATAATCAGCTTTTTCAATTATAAAAATTTACATACTCCTAACTTCTTCAAAAATAGTTTTTGTCAAATCGCTAAGATACTTGTAATCCTAATCCCT
This sequence comes from Druon quercuslanigerum, assembly GCA_010014905.2. Taxonomy (NCBI): domain Eukaryota; kingdom Metazoa; phylum Arthropoda; class Insecta; order Hymenoptera; family Cynipidae; genus Druon; species Druon quercuslanigerum. Next base: position 5,124 of record JAAAKG020142137.1, read on the forward strand.
TTGAAAAAAACAAATAGTAAAAGCTATAAAAATATAGGCCTGTGGATAATTTTCATAGGTACTATATATATATAAAGAATGATAATTCAGAATAATAAAAATTGTAGGACAAGTGGTACTTTGGAAAAAATGAGCTCAAGCGTTTATTCGGTAAAATAGAAACTTAGAAAAAATGTTATGTGTTCAAATGAATTTCGGTTAGAAAAACATTAGGGAAAGTAAAATTTAATGTGTATTCATGTGCCTCCTCTGCTATATTAAATTAAATAAATCATCTACATAAATTCGTCTGGTGGTATATGTACCCCTGCCAAAGGACTTACGTAGATCGAACTTTAGTATAACACTCTACAGAGTATGGATCCCGATTTTTAATCTTCATTTAATAGATATTTTACTTTACTGAAAAATCGTGAGTGCCGAAAAATACACTTTTTGAAGCGGATAGAGTCGCATTGTCAAAGAATGAGGAAATTCGTGTCACTGCACATGCACACGTATGTAGGGCGAATGCCATTGTTCGCCTATGAAAGTATAAAGTCCAGACATATGTTGGACGGGAAAGAGACATGTGTATGCATATGTACATATATTTTAAATGTGATTACTTCCCACGCCTAATATTTATCATGGTGCCGCCCTACACTTTATAGAATTCATAGAAAGGAACGATGATGGGATCGTTGAAATACGGGAGAAAAAACGTGTACAGATAACGGTATCACAGCGCACTCGGTTCACCTGTCCCAAAACGCACCAATGGCCAGGGCCGCATACACCTGCAATCGCGAGATGAGACCCAATGACGTAAGGAGGAAAATTTTCGACTTCCGGTTCATCGGGTTCATCCTTCTTACTTTCTCCTTGACTTAATCCTTCTTTTATGTTTCTTTTTGCTTCACCTTCTTCTTATTTCATTGGTATCACTTGAACACATTACATTACTTTCAGCTGGCTGAAATCGATTTCATGCTTTCTTTGTAATTCGAGTGAGCAAAGCAAAAAACAGGAAAGGCTAGGGTCTTTGAAATTTATGAAAGATTAATATCTTATTTGAGATCCGATTTTGGAATGACATTACATTTTACGAATAATTATTAAACTTTATAAATTCATTTTAGGTAAATTTGTTACGTTAAATAAAAAGAATAAAAACTTTAGTTTAGATTAATAAGTGTGCCTCAGATTGTAGAGACACAGTTGAGAAAAAAAGTTTCTGCGGACAAACAAAAATTTGATTAATTTCTTATCTAGCAACAAAGTAAAATTTTTTTAACTTTTCAGAAGTTCCATTTTTTAAAAGATTTTGACATTTATCTACGAAATTTTTATAATATATGTGCTAGAACGATCTATTCATCTATTCATCGTAGAATGGGTAAGAATAATTTTAAAAATTGTTTATTACGTTATAAACAAATCAAGGAAGAACTTTTTTAAAGACTGTTTATCTCATTAAAATATAGAGTTTCAGTATGAAATTCTAGAGAAATAAATATTTTATTACGATTTATTAGAAATAGGTGCTATTGGACAATTGGACAATTCTTTAAGCGATTTGTATAAACTCACAGTTTGAAAATTTTTCAAGGAATAGGCTCAATTTTTTCATGAGATCAACTAAGAATGTAATTCCGATAACCCTTTGTTATTATATTTTTTAAATTGACAATAGTTGTTAATTATTTGAACATATAGACTAATAATGTCTTTTCGATGACTCTTTGCTATAATAATGCCTTTTTTTATCAGAAATGTTTAAATAATTAATAACTGTTGTCGATGCAAAAAGCATAATCGCAAATTGTTATTAGAAATACATTTCGTAATTAACAATTGTTGTCAACTTGTAGGTGATTCCGTGAACAAATTGATCCTATTCGTCCTTCTGAAAAGTTGAAATTTTTTCGCAAATTTTCTATTAGATACAAAATTTTCAAATATTTTTATCGGTAATCCAAACGCACAAGTACTTTTGAAATTTAAAAAGCTTTTATTTAAAGAAAAACGTCAAAATGAATGGATAGTGACGGCTAAAATATTATTTGTTGACAGAAACATTTATTACCCCACTGTGTCACGCTTTCACGGGTTGGAATCATAATTTGAGCTTAAAACTTAAAAAATAGGTTACTGATATTTAAAGAAACTTACCTTTAAGATGGAAAAAGGGACATTTAAAAATATTTATTACTTTGAAAGTTATTTACATTTTTAGACTAAATTTCAATAATTTTCGCAATATATTATATTATTCACAATGTTTTGTTATCTATGGACTTCTACAGGGTCAAATAATTAATTTACATGGCATCTGTTGCATATAGATTATTTCTTTGATAACAAACTTTTCAACTGGATCATTTCTAACTGGATTCGAAGTGGGTGGAAATTATCAATCCGAACATTTTCTCATTAATTCCTTCCTGCAATCGTTGGCATGCGTAGAAACTATAAAGTAACCTGACAATCTAGCTGCATAATCTAGACATAAAATTATGAAGGAAATTCCACTTAGTACAGTCTAATTACCTTTACACCCGCAATTATTATCATTTATTTAAATTGCAATCCTTACACATCTGTAGGAGTTTTTACATTATGTTTTTATTCTTATGGATTTATTTATTACGCACTCAGGATCGAAAATAACCATTTTTTTTAAGATTTCAGAGTGTTAAATTTTTATTTTTCTCTTATGGCTTTAGTGATCAGAAATTACATTTCAAATTATACAAGACCGTCGTTCCGAGTACAATCGTCATTTAAAATTTTATTTCTTGCAATTAACCTTATTAAACGACTGCCCACATAATTCATGCTCACAAGCTTACATACCTTCTTTAGCACACCTTTTGTTTAGTCTCGTTTACGGGCTAATGGCCACAGATGAAAAAAAATCAAAGGTGTTTCGGACCGATTAATCGACTCGATTGGCGAGAGTTTTCGATTTAATCGAGCACTACTGGGTTCCTTCTGCTTTCTGCACTGAAACGATTATAATAATCACTTCTGGTTTGAGGTCAACCGTTAATTTCATTTTGGCGCCGTTCTGGTTCCTTTTTAACTAAGCACACAAAGAAAATAATTTATTTAAGGCTTCCTGGAATTGAAAGATATTACTGAATTGTTGACTCAACCAAAACTGGCAATCCTAGATGGAATCACGGATTTCTTAAATTTACATATCGTGGAACGAAACTATACCTTAAGACATCGTTCAGAATTCAAATCTATTGAAAAATTTTGAAAACCTTTTCAAATTGCACGGCCAATTCTGCAGCTTTAGCTAGATAATTATTTGTTTATCATACGAATACTTAAATATTAAGCAAACATATAATAAATTTCGTATTGAATCCAGTTTCTTAACGGGAAAAGCTTTCTACATGAATTTGCATTCGAGTTTGGTTACATATTCCTTCCTTCATCACAAAGTCCATATTTACTTGGACACTAGTCATTGACCTGAGGGTGTAATTTACTTTTGAGAATAATACAAGCTCTCGGAAATGTTAGTTATTATTGTTTCGAATGAATTTTTCTTGACATTCAATTTTCTCGTTGTAAAGTCACACGTAAGTGTATAAACTTCTTCCAGGAATGCTTAAAGATAAGTAGAAAAAGAAATGCACATGTAAGACATTTTTATGTATTTTTCTTTTGCCAATATACTCGAGCTTTCCGAGAAGATTATATAAAACGATGACAAATATTTAGACATTTCTTTTGTAACAGCTTCATTTCTAGACTTGGGACAATGATAAAAATTGATAAGTTGATTTTCTGCTTTAAGGACTTTCCAAAGGTGAAAGTGCTAAATAAGATAAGAAGCTTAATTTAAATATGTAATTGTCTCGATTTCGCTGATGCTGATTCTAAATTATTTTCGATTGCATAATGAGTCCATTATATATATTTTTACAATCCAGCATTATTGCTATATTGCATTGCCAATTAATGTACAAATATAAAACAACAGTTTTATAATTATATACTGTAATTGTACAATTGTAATCCCTTCGAATTAAAAACTTATTTATTTGAAAAGCTTCGAGTTTAAAATATTTTATTTAGAAGATTTTCAAATTTAAAATAATTAATATTCGTAAGGCTACATTCTTGCATTTTTTAAATTTTAAGACATGCATTTGACGTCTTTTTTTAATTTTTAATTTGTGGCATTCCGTGTTTTTCTTCGTTTCTGGCATGTATTACGAACAATTTAAGGACCAGCAAGAAAAATGGCTATATTTTTTTTTCAGGAAAATTTCTTTTCTTCTTTTTTCCATTTATACCTCGCTTTGAGTCCAAGTAAACATACCTTAGCTTCCATTTTTTGTTTCCTTAATATAATAATAACAATATTTTTAAACAAATGCAAAGAAAAGGCTTATTTAAAGAAAATCATTTCTATAAATAATATGCTTTTCAAACTGTTTAATGTCAAAACTGTTACACATTGAGTGATTTAACCTGCTCTTTATTTTTAGTATAAATGGGAAACAAATAAGAATAATGGGTCTAGAGATTTTTTTCTCTCCAGTCTTAAAATAGTCGTAATGCATACCAGAACCGAAAACAAAACAAAAATCAGGAATGCGGGCACCTTTGGGCTAAGCTCAATCGAGGCTAACTATCCAATGCTTAGTACTAAAATTATTTAAACTTGTAGGCCTATAAATAAAAATTTATCAATTTTTATGGCTACTACTTTCAAAGTGTACAATTTTAAGTGATTCTCATTTTCAGTTTGTCTAATTTGAAGGTTTTGAATTTGAATTGATGCAATTATAAGGGGTTTAATTCAAACATTTTTATTTTCAGAAACTTTAATAGGAAAAAAACCCCTCTCTTTACGCTTTTTAATTTTATATTCTACAATTCATGACGTATAAATTTCTAAATTTTTGAAGTTGTACTATAAAATTAAAAAAATAACATTGAAATACAATTTTTTAAATATTTCAGGCTAATTAATTAATTTTTAAATTAAAATGAATAAGGTTTGGAAGTTTACAATTGAAATATAACAAAATTTTATTTTTAAGCAGTTTTTACTATTTTTTTTAAACTATTCAATATGGAACGCTTATATTTATAAAGTGTGCGATTATGAAGGCTTCCATTTTAAAGTAAAACTTCATATACAATCTGGATTAATTAAGTGCAATTCATAATTTTTTAATTGCAATTACTATTCATTATTATTTGAATAACTTATAATTAGATTGAAAATTATAAATCGCAAGTTTTTATTTAGAAATCGAGGAAAAATGAAAAAAAGAACAAACGCGTCACTGCAATCGGGAAAAAATAAAGAATAATATTATTATAATTACCGTAAACTGGGGCTTAGCGGCCCATCATCGGTTTTCAATTTTCCAGTGAGTTATTCGCTTCTATTTGGTGAAAAATTTAGAGACTTGTAACTATCATGAACAAAACTTGAATTTAAAAATCTAGAAGAATTTAAGGTGCATCAATTTCCCGCGCATAAGCGCCACTTGGCCCAATTTAGTGGTATTGAAAATCGTGTTTTTAGAAAATATAAAAAATTCTTTGAATGTACAATTTTGCCAAAAATGTTGAGAAATACTGTAAGGAAATGTATTCGTTATTCTGGGGCTGTTCGTGTAACTCTTCACAATCATATAAGCGGTTGAGGTGGGATCACAAATCGACGAGATCAGCAAGTGTGTACTCGTATAGTGGTCCAGTGGCAGCTTCAGTAGGTCGTTCTCTCAACCACATCTCACGTCTTCGTGCCTCCGCGCTACATTGCGCTACCTGTCGCTTATGAATAAATCATTTCGCTTACTAATCCAAAGATAAGTCGTGAAAAGAGCTTCTGATTTCGATCATATTACCGTAACTTTAGTCACAAAACGTGTTATACATTGTGCCGTTCACTTCAGTGCTGTGAAAAGATGCATAAAAAGTGAGTTTGCAACACTGTAAATTAAAGCAAATATAATGAATTGCTACATATTTCGAAGGTAGGGATTAATTAGGGGTACTTATCAGAACATGAAAACTGCTATTGAAAAAAAAAGTTGGTTGGGACAACTAATAAAGTGGTAGGGTCAACTACTTTAGTATTTAATATATGCCGCTGCCACTTAAGTGGTTGTTGTTGCTACTTTTATTTTTAAAAGTGATATTAGTTTTCCTTATTCCTTTTTTGTTGTCGCAACAAACTTCCTGCTTTGACTTGTTGGAAAATACATTGATGGTACATGTGACTACTTTCATTTGTTAGGCTTAGATTGACTATTGTTACTAATGTGAACTACGTAGGAGTAGTATTGAGAACGACTAGTTACGCTGCAAAACTGGTTAGTTAGTTTTACCATGGAACTAATTGTCTCACCCTATACTATCTCTAATAATAAAAAGCTTGTTGTCCCATCCTAACCTTTTTTTAAGTGTGCGATTGTTAATTTCTCTATCTGCTCAATTGAACGACAATTTTTTAATTAGATTATCAAGCCTTCTTTTGTTCTAATCAGTTCCCTGAAGACCTCAGGACATAGTAACTTTCATTCCAACTTAGAGTTTTCCGCATTCACAGTGCCATAAAAGTAAATTGTCTGACTAGTTTTTACCTTTATCACTCTCCACCGTAATGTCTAATGTCCCAAGGCCTGTAGACAACTCGGTTACTCAGTAAGCTGAGTGGATGTAACAATAAAGAAAATTTTTTTTCTTTTGTCCCCATCGTCTGGTATCGGGGGTGCATCACCATGACCAGCATGAATAGGTTCATCAATGACAATGAGAGTCACGATTCGTTGATGATTCATTACTTTGAAGAAATGTCTTTATTTCGTAATCAAAAACGGTAAAATCAGGTTTGAATTGTTGTCCTAAGTACAATTTATCAGAGTCCTGGAGAAGTGATCCTCGCAATGTTCGACAGGGAACCAACATTGTCTACAGAACTTCCTGTCTACATTGTAAATCAAGTCCCGTGTTATTTGCGAAGCTTTTAAATCTCTTCTTCGTTCTGCCAGAATAGAGAGGGAGGTATGAAGAAGTGAAACCAGCATGTAATAATTTTCTGATCGTGCTTCAGAATTGCCAAAGAGAAAACGCTGGTGTAATTCGGGTTTGATTAAAGTTAACTGCCGAAATAATATCTTTAAATCTCAACCTTTTAATTAATAATAATAATAACAAACACTATTTTCTGTTCGTAATGTTAATTCCGTTAAAAGGGTAGGGCAAATGCTTTTTGCTCGTTTAGAATTAATTTGTTTTGAGGTACACTTTTTATCACAAAACAGTGATTGCAATTTTGAAGTATTCAAATAATATATTAAAATTGGTGCAGTTGATTAAATTTAGAACAATAATTAAGTAAATATGAATAGAAATTGTATATTATTTACCAATTTTAAACTGTGATTGATACTTCATAAATAAATTAACTATTTCGTCATAGAAAACGAAACGAGCAAAAAGCATCACATCTACTGGAATCAATATTTCGAACAGAAAAGTATTAAAATAGTTTTTATTAATTAAAATTTTGTGACTGAAAGTTATTACTTGGAGAATGAAGTCAATTCAAAACCGAATTACACAAGCGTTTTCTCTTCGGCAATTCGGAACCATGATCAGAAAATTATTACATGCTGGGTTCAAATATGAAATATGAAAGTAATCACAGCGTCATGTCGGATATTATTTAGCGCTATGAAATTTTTGTATAATAAAATAGAGGAATTAAAAAAAATATTTAATTTATAAATAAAATCGTTTGAAAATAAACATATTAAAATTAGGAATGTATTACGCAATATAGTTAATAATTAACAAATCTTGAAATTAAATAATTTCGTATTGTTCACATGTGTGAAACTGTAAACTCTTTCAGAAAGCACACAAAATTTTATTTCAAATTTGAAGCTACAATTGAAAGTCTTAAAAAAGCTTAACTGTTTTGCAGTTTAAAGCATTTGAAATTAAACTATACTTTGAACTAAAACCTTTATAATTGCAACTAAACAAATAATTGATAAATAAAAATCCAAAGCCTTTGAAATTGGACAATCTATTAACAAGAAACACTTAAAATTGTACACTTTCTTAGTGGAAGCCATAAAAAGTCAGCATTGTTTATTCTTAAGCCTACGCATTTAAATAATTTTAATAATAAGGATTTAAAACTGCTAATTTTGAAATTAAATTGCTGAAAATTTTATTCTGTTACATATGAGAAATCTAACTTTTTTAAATACATAATATTATAGCGCAATATATTTCGTCTTTAAAATATTACCTAGAATTGTATTTGGATGAATTTTGCTAAAAATTAGCGAGGAACATACTAGCCATACATAGAACTTCATATTAGGTAATTAACAGTTTGTTTCACGTAAAAACTCGTTTTTAATAACAACCATACAAATAGAAAATCAGATAATATTTTAAAGAATAAAATAAGCTATTAATGATGAATATTAAATAAAAATAACGATTTTTTTTCAAGATTGGTAAAAAAGTGAAAGTTCTCAATGTTTAATCTATGTATTTTAATTTTGAGAAAAGATATAAGCGATTTTTCGAATTCATTTTTTAAAAAGTATTTATGATAGAATAGCGTGATCAAAATTTATACATTTAAAAATTCGACTTTCAATTTTTAGTGATCAATTCGGTAAAAATTCCCAATATTTTTCTAGTCTATTAACATTAACCCGTGCCCCGAACTTTTGAGATTAACATGGGATTTTAAATGGGAAAAGCTCGGTTTTCGAACAAATGGATAAAAGAAGTGCTTTTAACATTTTTTAAATGTCCCACCTATCTCGAAAACTTTGGATTTTTTGGACTAGTACCCATTAAGATTTTTTGATCAGGAGGCTTTAAACTATATATTGCAATTTCATCCAATTTGACCGGACCTGGATTTTAATGTAAATTGTGCGGGGTCCTTTCAAGGTAAATATGGTATTTTTTGGATATTTCTCAACAATTGTTATGTTTATTCAATAAGCGTTACGTTTCTAAGTAGCTTTTTAACTTATTTGGAACTTTTTAAACAATTACAATTTGTTTAAGTAATTTTATCCCTATAAATCGTGATCTTCAATACTTATTTTTTAGAAAATTTGATAATTATCTACACAATGCTAATTTTTTCAAACTATTTTTCTCTGTAAATCGGAAAAATTTAATGTTTGCAGAAATTAATAACAGAATTGCGAATATTGAGAGTAATATACATCTTTCATGATATTTGGCAAATATTTATACAATTTTCATTTGTTTAGACAATTTTTTATATTTTTTTAAAACAGTTCGCAAATATGTAAATATATTTTATCTTTTAAAACAATTTTTTCTCTCAAAAATATTTAAAAGTGACTTTTTTATCGAATTAATGACGACAAGTAATAATCATCCATTTGCACCTTTTCACATGAAGGTTGGAGAAAATTCTATTTTTTTCGAATATATTACACAATGTCGTTCAGAATGCAATATTTATTTATCTCAGAATTAATACCCTAGTTTTTATACAATAATATATTTTTGAAGCAATTTTTTTCAGATACGTTGTGGATAGCTATTTTTTAGATCGGTTTCATTGGAGTAAGAAAATACTAATTAATAAGCGAAAAAGTGTAAGATTCGAAAAACTATGATTTTCTCCATCTTTCCTATGAATAGAAGTTGGTGATTTTAGATGTTTAAATTATTGTCAAATGTCTTTCACAAAAATATTAATTTCAACGTAATAACTTTTTACGATTTGGTATAAAAAAATTGCAAAATATGTGAAAACAAGAAAAATTATTTTTTACATTCAGCAACTGCATCATTTATCCCGGAAAATAGTAGCTACAATACAAGACTTTGGCGGAATGGGGATGGCAAAATTAAAAGTAATATTATAGTAATAATAACAAGTAGTGCTTTTTTACAGTTTTTCGAAAACGGAACTTTTACCATTTAAAACTCATGTAAATTTCAAAATTACTTAATGTTGACTGATTTAAAAAAATAGTTAATTTCTTTTTCCGGAAAACAAACAAATTAGGGCAATTTTTGGACCACCCTGATTCTCGAAATAGGGTTATCAACATTAATTTTCAATTTAAAGTGGTCATTTTAAACTCAATGCCTTTTAAATTAAAACTTCTTTTTATCGGAAGCGATTAGCCTTGTACAAATTGTAGGTTTAAATACATAGAGGAGGTTAATTGTTAAAAAAAGGATACATGAATTTAAATCTATAAAGAATAGGCTTTCTATTGATGCAAAAGCTAGGAAGGTGTGTAATCAGAGAGATGAGACAAACATTCCACTCAACTTTACATTCTACTTAACCTTACCTTCACATTTTCTACTATAAAAATGCAATAATATGTCAAGCATGGCCTTCAATTATCTAGTCATTAATCACGATTTTTAATTATACGGATGGATCGATGATTATTATTGATTATTTTTAAGTAATGTTATTTTGTACAGGAGGGATACTTCCACCTGACCCATTGGTAAGGCACGGGTTGTGTATGTCAGTAGGTAATAAGGCAGGCAGCTGTGTGTCAGGGGGCCAACCTAACGGTCGAATACTCTTACGATCTGAGCTTCCATCGTCGTTCGCTTCATTCATATCTTAGTATCGTTATCCGCACCTCTCTGACGCCCCTCGGGCCAATCGGTCCCTATTGAAAATTCTGACGTCGTAAAGTACGTACAGGAAACTACGTCGGAAACAACATAGGATACTGGTTGAATTTGTATTTTGAATTATCACTGATGAATCATTAATTTTCCGATTTTTACTGGCTGAACCAGTAAGTAAATCAGATAAAATTGCGTTACTGAATTTACCAGTGATTTGTGCTGTACACGGCTAAGGCATAAACCTCCAGTCGTCTGGTACGCATGTGTCGCAGATCGAATATTTCACGGAGAAAAAAAATGTCACACTCATAAAATAATTTTGTTGAGCAGTTTTGGTTGTTCTTGCAAAAATTTTGTTGCGATTGCCAAAAAAGGAGTTGGAATTACAATACAATTTATTTTGATCAAACACAAAGTTTGCTAGACACATTTTGTTGCGCGTACTAAACACGCAGCCGCACATGAGCTCTCTATCAACAAATAAGTTCGTTCAATCTTCAGAAAAAGGTTTTTTTGTGCCTACCACATTTTTGGCTCAGTGCAACCAAACTCTTCAACAAGCAAACTTTTGTTAAATCAACCAAACTTTTGTTAGGTCAACCAAACATTTTTGTCAGTGTTGCGTTTCTGACTGAAAACGAACTTTATAGTGCACCAGTGTTTTTTTAGAAATATTTGGGACCTGGCCACAATAATCAGGGAATATAATATTTTTCGTTTGAAATTAGGGAGGCCCCTGGCCACTTGGGGTTGCCTTTGAGCGACGCGACATTGATGTAATGACGAGCCTTCCTCCCAGTCAGTGGCAATACATTACATTCAATTATTTTGCAGCCCGGCCATTATGTATTGTTGTGAGAGTAAAGTGAGGTATCTAAAATATAATTTTAATATAACTTTGTGAAAAATGATAAGTGCCATACCTAAACAGCTGTTAGGCGGCCATGTGTATGACCAGATAACTAATGGCATTGAGTAACCAGTGAACTGTTTCAATCAGTGAGATTTCTCTGGTAATCAGTTCGACGTCGTTTCCGACGTGGTCTGAAAGGTCCAAATAATTTCACAAATAAAGTTCTTAGAAACCTGTCAATATAACAATTAAATTCATAAACATGCATCATCATTTAGTTCTCTGTATAATTTACACATCACTTTATTATTTATTTAAAAAAATTCAAAAACAAGATTTTCTGATTTCTGATAAATAGAGCTTTAACAAAATCTTATAATTAAACTTTTATAGCTTGCAATAAAGTAATGAGCCACTTATGCAGAAAAACATTTTGATAATGATTATGTTTATGAATTTTGCGCTTATGTGTACAGGTTTTCAGGAGGAACTTTTTTATAAAATTAAAGGTTCGTTTTTAAATACAAATAACAAGTATTTATTAAATTTTTGTATTAAATCATGACATCGTAAAATAAAACCACGTCGGAAGTGACGTCGTATACTGCGTCGCTTACTATTCGACGACGTATAATTGACAGGAGTTAACGGAGAATACGACATCACACATGAAAAATACAAATGATCAATAACAATTTTTTCTGTTTTTTTCTTGTTAATAAAACTGAATTAATTAGAAGTATTGTTTTTTAGTTAGAAATTAATTTTCTCAGCTAAGACTTTTAGCAATCCTTTTTTGTCTGAAAATTGATGGTCTCTTTGTTAAATTATTAACTATTATAGTTTTGGTTGGGAATTAATCTTTTCTTATTGAAAGTCAAACTATTTGATTGAACCTTGAAGTTATTTTGCCAAAGTTTTATTCAATTATTACTTTTGTTAAAATGCTACCATTTTGTAAAAAATTTCATTATTTGGTTCATAATTCTAACTGTTTTCTTAAACATTCATCTTTTTGGCTCGAAATTTGCCTAGAGCTTGCACCCCGGGGGTTTCATGCTTTGTGAGATTGTCTGTGAAACTGTAGGAAAGGGCTTTGTTTTTTTTGTGATTTCATTCGCGCTTCAATATATTCACTACCTTTTTCTTTTATGGAGAGAAAGCACCTATTATTCCCTATTGTAATTACTTTTCAAACTCTCGTTCTGTACTCACGCGCTATATCCTGTTTTATATGATTTTCATTAAATTATGTGCTATTACATACTCGATGAGAGACAATAGTGGACGCTATTAACTTTATGAAAGTTGTTCCACTAAAGAACGTGTAGGATAACTTTTTTCGAACGGAGTCCAATCGAATTCAGATTGTTCCGCTGATTTATGTGTGGACTTCAATCTGAAGTCGATTTCGCAGAACTCAAATCTAATTAATTGAAAGTGAATTTATTTGATCAGCTTTTCTCGCGTTATATAAAACTTGGAATAGATTAAAGATATCGGAAAAAGTACAAAGCCTATGCACCTACTACTTTCATATAGAGCATTTCCAGAGGCAGTTTTTTTCTCTTTAGAAAAACTACATGACAAATTTTGAAAAAACTGGAAATGGAAAGGTTAATTTAATAAATTTTATTTTTCAAGTTATTTATTGATGACAATATAATAAAAATGGTGTTTTATAGTATTTTTAGTTTATTTAGAGTTTTTTCTTGTGCAGGAGCTGCCAGCGCCTTATGCACTTATTGTGCAATGCATGGTTTTGCATACTATAACAGGCTAATTTTACTAATTTTGTATGTTCATCAATACTAAAAAGTTGAGAATTTTGGACTCAAGAGTTGTTATGTCAAGTCATTTTAAAAATATATTAAATATACATAAAAATATTTAAAAAATAATTACAATTATTCTGATGCTATAGTCCTTCCTGGTGATTGAGCTTTAAATTAAACATAATATTTTTATCTACTATAATATTCTTGTTATTATATTTTTGAAACACCTATTTGGAGCCAAATTTATTTTTTTCATTGATTCTCAAATAGCGTGATAAAGTGTTTCTAAAATGTATCAATAAATTGGCAGTTAAGTTTCTCTTAAAGTGTGAAATACGATGGTGCAATATTATGGTTTGTAAATATAAAAATAGTCGGTTAGGTGAATGTTTGTATTTTGTGAATTTGAATTAGCGACACTTAATATTAAATTATATATAAATCAATCATGATCATCTATAATTTCTAAAAAAAGTGTTGAGCGACTTATATTGAAGACATAAAGAGCCAGAAAGCGGAAAATGGGACATTTCATGATTGAATAAATTGTAAGAATTCTAATTCCTAGCAAAGATGAACCATTAATATGTCATTTTAATCTTTAAAGTTTTCTTTTATTCTAAATAAATAACACTTGGGACGTTTAATTAGTTGACGCAAGAGCAATTAATAAGAAAAAATTTGGGAAAATAGGATCAAATTACCATGACTTGAAGTCTCGAAAAAAATAACTTTAGGTCAAGAAAAATCTGTTTTTCGTTAAATATATTTACAGCAGATTCAAGTGGTATCAAGTGAATTAAAAAAATTAGTGATCACAATAGGATTTCAATGGATTCATGTTATTTTCGTAATTTCAGGTATCCTCTACTAAATTTCAATCAAATAAATTAAATTAAAGTTACTTCTGTAAAACTGACTAATGTTCAAATAAATTTAAGCGAACTATTATCATTTTCTCAGACATTTCTTTCAAATTTCGACCTTTTCAATATTCAAATAATTCACCTTATCTAATTTGGGTGTCGCGGTACCTTTAAACGCCTCCACTGATTCCAAGTATTGATAAATTGAAATTTATGTTCTTCCGATCTTGAAAAGATTCAAATTTTAAAGTATTATAGGAAAATTAATGGCGAACCTTCTCGATAATAATGTGATTTCTTTTTTCTGGATAAAATTCCGAAAAACTTTTGACTGTTTTGTGTAAAATAAATTTCAAACTTTTATAAGGTAGTAATTTTCTGTATTTTGGTTAGGTTGTTTTGGCTACAGAATGACTTTTACAAAAGGATTTGAATTCATACAAGAAAGCGGGACATGGTGAGAAACTGTAATATTAAAATGTAGTAGTTACAAAATGCTCTAAAGTATTGATATAGGCTTTAAATTTATAATGTTTTGTGACTTGAAATTACTGAAGAGCTATTTTAGCCTTTTTATTGAAAGTCTTGAGAGTGAAAGATCTAATCCCACAGCGAGGAGTGAAGACGGACAAAATTTGGATTGTAAGAACTATTTACTTAGGGATCGTCCATAAACTATGTTTACATTTTGTTAAGTTGTTAGTGCGTTTCCAGATGATGAATGTTTATCTTTTTGTTTAAAAATTCCTCTTTTTTAGTTGAAGATTCCACTTTTTGGCTTAGAATTTTTGAACTTTGTTAAAAATACGTTTTTTCGGTAAAAAATTAATCTTTATGTTTAAAATTTATCTTTTTTGTCAAAAATTTAACAACGAGGTTTTAAATTGGAACTACTTTCTTACAAATTAGAACGAATTTTTCTTTTTATTTCTTTCTTTCTTAAAAATTCAACTTTTTGTTTTAGAATTCTTTAATTTGACTGAAAATTCGTCTTTTTTGGTAGTAAAGCACTCTTTTTGTTAAAAAACTCATCTTTTTAAGTTTAAAATGCAACTTTTTGGTTAAGAATTCTCGAATTTTATTAGAAATTCGTTTTTTTCGTTCAAAAAATAATCTTTTTATTTAAACATTCATCTTTTTGGTTAACAATTCAAGGACTATGTTTTAAAGTTAAGTTAAGTTTTTTGGTTGAGGATTCAAAATTTCATTTCAAACTTCATCTTTTTAGTTGTAATTTTAACTGTTTTTCGAAAAATCCTTTTTTTGGTAGAAAATTTATCTAGTTTAGCTAAAAATTCAAGTTTTGCATTGTTCCTATTTTATAGCATAAAATAAACTTTTTTATCAAAATTTTTTTTTCTTTAATAATGTAACTGCTGTGTATAGAAAAATCGTGATTTTGTCTTGAAATTTTAATAATTTAGTAAAAAATTCAACTATTTTGTAGAAAAGTCATTTTCTTACAATTTAAAATTATTTTTTGAATCAAAAGTTTAACCTATTCAATTTTTGTTAAAAATCTGCTTTTCTTAGTTTAAAAATGCACTAATACTTGGATTAACTGTCACATAAAATTCAATTAGGCAGATTCCTACCGTTTAATTGACCGCACGGTCACCTAGACAATATATCGGAATATTGGCAACTTGACTCACTATAAACACAAAAAAACAGTATAAACGTAAAGTCGGGTTTTACCTAAAGGCAGCGTTACTTTCGTGGGGAGGGGGGGGGGGTCATAACCAAATCAACGATTGTCAACGAGGGGCTGGGTTAAATGTTTTAACTTCAGGATACAAAAGGAAAAGATTCAAACATATTTTTTGGTTGACGATATATTTTTGATGTAAACGAATCTTTTGCTTGAATGAAATAAAACTCTCATTCAAGTTTAACATTTTTTCTGTTAAACTAATTGCAGATTTTGTTCAATTGAAATAAATTTTTATCTTGATTTGAAAAAGGAATTTGTTGTTTTTAATAACCCAAGTTTTTCGCGATACTAACAGTCACAGCTATAGGTTAGAGGTTAGAGAACAGTCTGAGAATCTTGAAGCTCAAAAAAAGGCCTAAATATTTTTAATAGCGTTAATATTATAGCAAGAAAATAACTCTTCTTTAAAATTTCAAATAAGCTGTTGGGTAGGTCCCAGGTTTCACGCAATTGTCGCAAAATGAACACTTCCATTTCTCTTACAGAAGTCTGTAGTTACGCAAAAATAAAACTGGCGAAGGTCTGGAATTGATGGAAAAGCATCCCTTTACTAGCTCGCCCAATGTAATTTGCAAAATTTCAAGGCTTCGCTTAGGTATAGCCTTTACCTTACTGCTTACACATTCCGCAAGCGAACACGCTGACACATTCAGCGATTCAACCTTCATTTTGATTGCCTAAAACTAAGTGGCGCTGCAGCACCCCGAAACTGAATCAGATGCACGAGGAACTATTATTTGTTTGAATCAAATAAATACGTTCTATAATCCAAGTATAAGACGTTTAAACAAAATTACTCTTTTACTTAATGAGTTTCAATATCTCCCATATATTGAAATTAAACAAATGGTTTATTAATTGATATAAAGGAGGTGTGTTGAATCAAAAAAATTTATTGAAGGAAATAACTTTGCTGGGCTCAAAAAGATCTTTTTCTCAGTTGACAAACTCCTGAAAAGACGTCCCGCTTATACCCGTCTTACGGTACCAGAAATAAGTGAAATTACATTATATTTACAAATATTTCATACTATTGTAAAGTTATAATTTTCCCATGAGTTGAATGTTTGAACGAAGAATAAGTGTATACGAATACATTATTTCCATAAGTTTTTAAAGAGGTCGTGGTTTTTTTGAAAGATCATTACTCGTCGGCATGAGTTGATGGAATCGAGACTCGTGCAGACAATTTGGCAGACGTGTACCAGCAAAGTTATGTATGCGAAAAGGCACTTCACAACAAAGATGGTAAAGCAGCCGAACAAGTCACATTGGCCGGAGGGGCCTTTCGCGCCAAGATGGAAACTGTGTCACTGGTCAGGCCAACTGCTTGTCGAAGAACGTGCTTGAGGATGGGATCCTCCTTCTTGTGGACAATAAGCAATTCATTTTAATTATAATCCTGATCGGAAACACCGTTACTCCTCTCAGGATGGGTTCAATGGTTTAACGATCCTGTCCGCGAATCAACCTCCAAGTCCTTCCTATACACATTGGACATGGACAGTATCAGCTGTAGTCTCTACCTATTCTAGAGTCCCCTTCTAATGTAAATACATTTCTGCTTCTTCCTTATTTAAAGTTTCCATTCAAATGCTACCTGCTGTCCACCAGGAGGAATATCGGTAATTAGCTCAAGCAGGAAGGTATACATAGTTGCAACTAGATGTTGCTTCTAATGTCTAGGGAAACCTAAAATAATTAGGAGAGTAATGAAGATTTGTAGTATGTTCTACAAGTTTTTAGATTATATTGATGCTGAAATTGAAATTGGAATTGGGGTCGAGAACATTTTAAATAAGGAAATTAATTATTCTCTAGACTGTAGAGGATCTGTTTATTAATGAACCTTAAAAACAAGATAGGGGCCTTTCAAAAATGACGTCACACTGCCACGGAGGGTCAACAGGTTTTGTCATGATTTGTAATGTACAGCGGGAGGCTTTAAGGCAGAATCACATATGGAAAATATAATTGTTAATAACTATTTTTTGAAACGCTTGAAAAAACTACAATTAGTTATTTTATTTTAGAAGTAAAGCATCCAAACACAGACCTCACAATCCTTTCCCTATTGCCCTCTTTTTACCATTTTTAAGGAATTTACCTTTTTCACCTGCTGTCAAGAAACTTCCCCTTTTATTCGTTTTTTCGCTCAAATACAAACTGAATTAATAGAAACAAATCATAAAATCCAACTATTTTTAATTGAAAGTTAATAAGTTTGAATTGAAAAATCTACTACTAAATTTTAGTTCAGAATTAATTTCTTTTGGTTCAAGACTGAAGTATTTTGCTGAAAATCCATTTTTTCAAAGTTTTTTTTTCACTGAATATTTAACTATTTTATTTTTTAATGCAAATTGCTAGTTTTTAGTTGAAAATTCAATTATTAAATTTTTAGTTGTAAATGTATTTTATTGGTAGAAAATTCAACTGCTTGGTTGAAAGTTGAAATACTTTGTTAAACAGTCATTTTATTGGTTGTAGATTTAATTTTTTTCTTTAGCTTCGTATGTTTTTTGTTACAAATTCATTTTTTCACAGAAAATTAAACTCCTTTATTTCTTGTTAAAAATGTATGGTTTTTAGTTGAAAACTCAGCTATTAAATTTTTCATTGCGAATTTATCTTTTTTGGTAGAAAATTCAACTGCTTGGTTGAAAGTTTAACTGCTTTTTTAAACAGTCATTTCATAGGTTGAAGATTAAACTTATTTGTGGAATATCAATTTTTACAAGTTCAATATTAATTATTTAATTATTGGTTAAATTTTGATCCTTATTAGTTGAACATTCACTTATTTGTTTGAAAATAAGCTTTTTTCCTAAAAATGATTTTTTTCAGGATATCCCATAGCCTTCCGAGATATCCTTAGGATAGGCCAAGAATATCATTTTGTTATGAGGGATGTTTTTAGTTAAAAATTCAACTGCTTGTTTAAAAAAAACTCTTTTATGGATCAGGATTAAACTATTTTCATGAAAAATCGTATTTTTTGGTTAAATTCAACTGTTGAGATTTTTCGATGAGAATTAATCTTTTTGGTTCAATTTTTATTGTTTTTTTTTTGTTTAAAATTAAAATCTTTGCTTATTTGAAGCATCAACTGTTATATTTTCCGTTGAGACTTAATGTTTTGAAAGTGAACATTCAACTAATTGGTGGACAGGTGAACTTCTCTGTTAAAAATTAATTTTGGTTCGAAAATTCGTAATTTTTGTTGAAAATTCAACTCTCCCGTTGAAAATTTAATTGTTTTGTTAAAAATTCAATTTATATATTTTATTTTAAGTTCATCTTTTTTTATAGAAAAGCCGACTATTTTATTAAAGATTTAATATATTTCAAATGAAAATCTTAAGCTTTTTATATGGAATTAAATTAAAAGGCTTTATTACCTTTTTTCACGTAAAATAACCCTATTTTCCCGCTCTAGAGCATTGTAGATCAAAAATTCTGCTGAAACATTATCTTGGTATGTTTTGTTTTTATTTTAGGCGTTTATCAAATGAAATCGAATAAAAAATTTCACTGATATAAATTAATTTGATTTACTAAGTGCTTTTTATAACAGAACCATTATTTAGAATAATAGCAATAATCGTGTTTAGGCTATAACAATGAACTTAAAAAATTCTCGCGACTTCTCTGCTTTCTTTGCTCTCAAATCTGCAATTGCAATAAATACCCAAGAATTAACCGATCGTGACATTTAGAAAGGAATAGATTGAGCGATTAGTTAGTGATTCAGTTGTAGCAATTAATGTCAACCGGAAATACAAATCGTTAACATCACCTAATCAAATTTATGACTGATTCTTTGCGAAAG
This sequence comes from Druon quercuslanigerum, assembly GCA_010014905.2. Lineage (NCBI taxonomy): Eukaryota > Metazoa > Arthropoda > Insecta > Hymenoptera > Cynipidae > Druon > Druon quercuslanigerum. The sequence goes on from JAAAKG020142137.1 coordinate 24,811, forward strand.
TGCCTCGCAAAAATTAGTGCTGCTAGGCTCGATACGAGTTCGAGGGTTGACCCTACTCATCTTTCAAGTAGAGAAAGTCAATCACTTTCACTAATCGGTCGGCAGGTCGGACCCACTGTTCTTTTGTCGCATTAACTTTTTTGCCCCTCTTTTATTTTCATATCTGAAATTTTGCCGCGGGACTTGTGTGTGGTCCTAAATTAACGACCCGTTTCGTAACTGCTTTCCCTGGATAAATGTCATTGACCGGGATCACTAGCCTCTAGCCTTCGATACATGTTATTTTTTCTAACAAAAACCGTCAATATCACTCACTTCTTCATGCAGTAAAATCATTTTTGTAAGCAACACGAAAATATTTTTGTAGTCCTTGTATTGTACGATTTTTTGACATTTAAAAAAAAGACAACTAATTGACATTTATCAATTTTTCTCAATAAGGAGATGAAAATATGATCTACGAAAATCTAAGAAGGATTGCAATATGAATCATACTGAAAATTTCACAATAGAAATTAAACACGTGAAAAAATTTCAATTTAAACTGAGAACATTAGGGATTGAATATTTTTTATTGAAACTGAATAATAATTAATCAATTCAAAACTTATAGGGGTTTCAAATAGAACGATTTGTGATCGTGTACATTTTTCAATGTTCTACAACATTTTTTTTATGTTGCAATTCAAAATTAAAAGCATTTTCAATATATTGACAGAATCAAATTAATTAATTTTTAAAAACTTCATAAGATTGTTCTTAAAATTGTAAAAATCGAGAAAAACGTAGCATTTTTTCATTTAATTATCTGGAGAGAAATAATATTTTTCCGTTTAAAAGCGATGAGTGGTTTTTTTAAATATATCACCTATTTTTGAAATATTTATCTCCTAGTACCAAAATATAAAAATAATGTTTGCTACCATTTTCATAGATTATTTTACGCTCTTTTTATCAGTCGTAAATATTTTTTTCAATGAATATTTTACCATAAAAAATGAGAGTCAAAAATAAATGTGACTTTTAGCATAGTAGGAGGCTTTTTTGAATTTTTTTTGGCTCAAAAGAAAGCTTGGGATTGTTCTTATAATAAATTCGTAAAAATTATCGGTTAAAATATTTTTAAATATTAGTATAGCCTGTATAGCCTGAAAAAGTACAAAAAAGTGTTTTTCAATAAAAAAAGTTAAATTTAGTTTTGACCTTCGTTTTTGAAAATAAAATGTTATTTTTTTCAAAAATTTATTATTTAGTTTTTTTTTTAGTTTAAACCCGAGCTTTCTTATGAGATAAAAAAATGAAAAAATATTATTTTCAAAAAAAGTTAAATTTGTTTCTTGATTTAATTTTTGCTGACGAAATATTTATTTTTCTAAACATGCCAATTATCAACAGAAAAGGCGTAAACAGCCGTAAAAGGCGAAAAAAATTGCAACTATGCTGGACGAAATTTTTTTATCGTTATATATTTATCCAAATGACAAAAAGTTTTCCCAAGTATGACTTAGATCGAACAACTTTGATTTTTTAAGGGGATAAACTTGAAAAATAACGCTCCATTTTTGTAATTAATACACGAAAATATTTTTTCATTATTATTAATAATAATGCTAAATTATTGGTTTATTTACATTAAAAATATTAGAGTATAGAATAACTTATATACTGCATATACTTATTTGCAGTAAAACAACATTTTTAAATAAAATAATAAAATATAGGATTCAGAAGAGGATAATTCGTTTATTTGGCCGCTTAGAACTTCATGTTGATTAACTCAGAACACTCAACATTTAAAAAAATATTAAAAACTTGAAACTACTCAATGACCTTAACCTTTATAGATTTACTGCCTAATTTGGTTTTTCTGCTCGTTTTTCTGTATTTATTATTTGAGTGTCTGATGATGTGTTTTTTTGCAAGATCTTTTAGCATGATTATGTACTGTCAAAAAACTCGAAGTCACTATAGATGTATGGATGTGTACAAATTTTACTTTACTAAGGTGGGCTTAGAATAAATTGTATGACTTAAATTACAACAAGTGATAACCCGCGGCTGTATCCGACTTTATTGAAAGTACTCGAATTTACCTGAATGTTTCGTCAGGGGTGAGGAAAACTGCAGAAACCCATGATCCCAAGTTTAGCCAGTTTTCTGACTGTCGAATTTGAAAGACACCCAACCATCGAGTGTACAAAGTCATTCTTAACGTCAAACTGGAAATCCTTGTACTGATTCATAATAATTTGAAGAAGTCTGAGAGTCTTGAACTAACCAAACGGGGCGGGTGACGCAAATAATGCGGATAGTTTATTTCGACGTGCAATATTGTTGGAACCTAAAGGTCAAGGTATAAGAGTAGAGTGCAATAAGCGAGAGGGTACTTGCACACAGTATCTTGCAGTAAAACTTCTTTTGGCATGTGATAGGATGTTGATTTAGTGCCCCTGGAACCAAAGAGAAGCCATTGTTTGGACTAGTAAAAGAAGCTTTGGAAGACCCTTAGTAAAAATATCAGGGAGCGAGCTTCGATTTCGTGCTGCCAATTATCTGACGCCGTAAATACCAATAAGTCTTGACACCCACGACATGTCATGGCATATACAATCTCCACAAAATTCCCGATTTAATCCCTTTATATTTTATACTACGAATGGAATTTAAAGTCAGGAGTGGTAACTTGTAATTTCAAATTAGGATGATAATCCAGCGAAAATAAATACCGCAGATATCAAGGAGTGTTCAGAGAACATTACGAACAAGCCCTCATTTTTTAGCTATGAGTCAGTTTATGGTAATTTTTTAATCACTAGGTGAGGTTTCACTTTTGAATTTAGATCCTCTACGAAATTTAGTCGTAACGATCTGGTGAATTTGGTGGTGCTTTTTTGTTCGTATAATCCTAAGGGCCATCCTTAAACCAGGTTACTAATTTCAAATAACAAATTCTACATTTGTTCTGTCTTTGCTCGCGTTTTTAGTTGTTATTTTAGTGGATGAGAAAAAATTGCAGATTAAGAAAATGAACTGAATTAGTATCCTTCACTCTGAGCCACCATAAATCATAATCTGATGCAATGCAAATGGTAATTCTGTCAAATTGAAGTCATAAGCACTTAGGCAAATCCAGTTTCTGAGACCGGGCATGAAGTCGTCATTATATTGTAAGTAGAGAAAGCTATATTGAATAGCATAATCAATAGCGTCTTACCCGGGTTGAAAGACAAAGAGATTAGTACAGCCCTGGGGATACGTTGAGGAAGGGAATTGCTGAATCCTGTTGCACGTTTCTTGACCCTGGACGTTCGATTCTCTGCTGTCTGATTCCTATCACTTATCTTCGCTAATAGGTAAAAGGAAATGTACAACACAGATTCCTTTCAAGAGGCTCGGTACTGGCATGGCGCGGCGCCTGCTTGTTTGTAATCACAGGTTGCGTACACAGTAGTAGATCATAAAGCGAAATTTTATCTTATTTTCCTTATCTGCCTTTTCTCTCACACATAGTACACCTATTTCTACAGAATATAAATATTTTTTAATTTATTTAATTCCATTGCATTTAAATATTTTCCTATCAGTAAATACAAGTAAATACACGTTTATGGATTTAAATTTCCCAAGATTGAAAATATTAACATTCTTAAAATCCATTACTATTAAAAAATTTTATCATTAAGTTTTAAAAGTTTTTGAAACAAGTAATGTAAATCAAACAATGGAAATCATTTTCGATTGAAAGGTTTTGAAACAAAAATAATATACGAGTATGTTCAACTATTTTGAATTGAAAATATTCCAGATCAAAGAATTTTGGATACGGCTAACTTTAATAAAAAGGGTAAATGTTTCACATTGAAAAGAAAAGGAATTGAACGTCTAAATAAAATCGATTAAAATGGAATAATTTAACATTATTTTGTCCCCTTTAACTATATTTTTAAAAAAGCTTGTTTTAAAAATTATATTGAACGTTTTTACATTAAAAACGTTCAAAATCTAACAATTTTAATAAGGCCAATATTTTAATTAAAATAAAAATGAATTAAATTTGTATTATCTCTTAATAAAAGCGATCAAAATGGAATTTTTTAAAGTTATTTTGCATAACTTTAGTATATTTTAATGAAGGATAATGTTTTCAGCGAAATGAGAAGGAGTTAAATTATAGTTTTTGCTATAAATTATTTCAGTTTCGAACTAAAATTTTGACAATTGAACAATTTTATTGGAAACAAGTAATGAGCATAAATTAAATAACTCATAATTGAAATTTTTTAAATATTGATCACTTTTATTTTAAATTGAAGAATATTGAAATCCAACGATTCAAACTAAAATGTTGAAAACAGGACAATTTCAAAAAATTAAAAATAGAATTTTCATAGATTAGAATTTAGAAAATTGGATCAATTAAAATTCAAAGGTTTTGAAATTTCATTGTTTTTACTTAAAAGCGTCCAAAAGTAAAAAATTAAAATTTAGAATGTTGGACTTTGAATAAGTTTCAATTTGAAGGGAATCAGAGAGACAATTTTTAAGTGAAAAGAAAAGTAAGGATTTTTAAGCTTTGGAGATTCTAGAATTCTGAATTGTTAATAACTTAAAAAAATATAATTTAACTTGAAAATTGATTTGATAAATTTTTGTAAAGAAATAAATTTACCGCCATTACCACTGTTGAAAATAATATTAAAACGTTTTCATACCCAAACCAATTAAAAATTAATTATCTTCAGCAAATTGAAATATTTTCAGATTTAACCACTTTTAAATCGTCAAGTATGATTTTTAAAATTCGACCCCTTTAATCTTAATTGTAAAAATAAAACTTATGGAAGGGTAAAAAAGGAAACTTAGCATTTAATATGAAAATTTATAACTCCAAACTTATATGAATTAAAAATTAGAGAATTTATTTATTGAAGTGTTTATTTAAGATATTTCTGATTGATTTGATTTTTATTTTAAACAAATCATTTTTGAACTTTTTAATTTCTAATTGTTTAATTATCACCGCCCTATTAAGAAATATTCTTTCTTCTTCAAATTATCCAATACCATATTTTAAAAGAATAAATGATTCCTTTTTTGAATGTTGAACTAAAAATCGGACAATTTAAAATTATTACATGGAAAGCAAGGAATAAAAATATAATAGAAAAGTAGATTGTTACGTAGGATTCTAATCTTTGCAACCCCACAATTTTGAGCCTTTAAATTCGGAATTATTTTTTTTTTAATTTGAAATGTACAATATTTTGGAAAAAGCGATTTAATTTTGAAAACCTTCTTAAATTTTATCATACTTGGCTTGAATTTGAGAAATTTTAATTTTCAGAAAAGTTACAGTTTTTCCTTGCTTTGGATTTATTTTGGACGTATATAATTAGAATTATTCAATTACAAATATTTAGAACTGAAAATTGTGCAAGAATTTTGTATTTTTAACATTGAAACCAAAGAATTTAGAATGTTTCAATCTGATATTAATATTAAATTTATAATTGTCTAAAATTGCAACCAAACAGTTTAAAATTTACAATTATTAAATTTGTAACTGACTATCGATGCTTTCAAAATGAAAATTTTAAAGAATCAATAGTGAAATTGTTCTAACATTGGTAGTATTTAAATCTAAAACAACAATAATGTAAAATTTGAAATTTGGTTTTGAATTCAAAGCAAATTTTAAATTCAAAAAATAGAAATTCAAAGGATTATACTGCCGTCCAAACTAAAAATGTATATAAGTGCTCTCTTGAGTTAAACGGATATATTCAAGAAAAGCCATTTGCGCTAAGAACTTTAGTATAGGAACACATTTTCAATCTGCTCAATATTCGGAATTTAAAACATTCATTTTTTATTATAAATAATGAAAAATTATCATTTTGACCATGATAGTTAGGCAGAGCTTACTCCCACGATTCCACTGATATAAAAACCCCATTTATCGAAAAAATGTCACTTAACTTAACTAAAAAATGTGATTTCTGTAAGAAATAAATTATTAACATTTTCATCTTAAAAATAAAAGAATGTTAAATATTGTGCACCCTCAAAGATTAATTATTCTAAAAACTTTGAAAATTGTAGGCTCTCTCATTGGAAACTTTGAAAATTAATAAATTCAAACTTGAAACGTTAAAAATTAAAGATTTCCAAATTCTTTGAAAAATTGAAGCAATTTTAAATTAGCATCTTGAAACTACGTCATTAAAAAAATGACTATTCAAATTGCGCATTACGATTTTTGAAATTCAGTATCTTTAATCTAAAATTTAAAACTATTAATTTAAAAATCAACAATAAATTTTAATTTAGGCAAAATTAATGAATTTGAATATTATTCTTGATAATAACAGCGGCTTTTTTACATTTTTTTTTCCATTAAAATTTCTTTTCGCAAGTAGGAAATTGTACCTCTAATTACATTTAAGTCATCAGGATGTGAAACTATCAATAATTTTCTGAGATAATAGTAGGTGATTTACGACTATATGTATCATGTGATTAGAGGTAATACTTATTCATGCTAGACTAATTGTTGATGAACTTTCTTTGTTGTAGATGCGGAAATTAAGGGAGAGCGAGAGAAATCATCACATTCGATTGGCGCCACGGATAGAAGAGAAGATTCCGAACGGTGATCATGCGGTGAGTAAAATTAACATGAAATTATGTTGAAATTGAAATTGAAATTGTGAATTTTTTTGTAATATTAATCTTAAACATTCATTTGGTTTAAATTGAAGTTTTGCATTCAAGAATTTGCCTGAAGCGTTTTTAAATTTACATATTTTACATTCAGTTTCAAAACTAACAATAAAGCCCATAGTATGGAACAATTCAACTTTTAGCGTTGAATTAACTATTCAGACTTTAACCAATTCTATCGGACAAACAATAAAAGAAGCATTGACACAAAGAGAATTTAAAAAATTCAAACTTTTCAAAATTTAAAAATTGAATTATTTAAAAATGCGAATTATCTCGTCGTCCCGAAATTCAGGATTACTATATTTTTCATATGCTTGGATAGTCGTCCCGAATTTTTGGGGATGACTATATATTTTTAATTTTTTTAACGCTGATGACTAATTCTTGCACAAAAACTTGAGGTCCGATTTTTCAAGTTCGCTCTGTGGAATTTATTATTTAAACAAACAGAATGTCAAAATTTGTCATTTTACGCATATTATTTTTTTTCGAAGAAAAGACAAGAGAATTCGCTATTTATCAAAATTATTGTAGATACACTTTAAGAACACAATCTTTTAGTTTAATATATCGGCCAATTGGTTTATACAATTTATATGATTAATTATATATGTCGTAGGAATAGTACTTCGAATGGAAAATAACCATTAGTTAACAATTAGCATTATTATAAATAGTGGAATGAACAATTCTTTTCAAAGTGTTGTTTTCTTATCATTAATTCTAAATTAAAATAAGTAGGTGCTAAAAATGTATATATTTTAAATACTGCTTTTTTAATAACATTAATATAAACAAATTAAATTTTTTTAGCGTTTCTCATCTGGATAAAATTACTTTTTTCTGCTAAATCATGTTGCAGCTATCTGAGTGGTTATATTTCTTGAAGAAAGTGTGGCACCAACACGCAATTGTTATTGTTATTAGCAATATTTTAAATAAACAGTCATCTATAGCAATTTTCACTTTTTTTAGTAATGATTATTTTAATGCATCTTGATATTTGCACTAAAATAAGAACTTTTGTCAGTAATTCTCAATTATTATTATTGAAATATAATAAAAAATGGTGACTTTTCCAAAGAAAATATAAACAAAGTATTTAAATATATTATTTTACTATACTATAATATATTGTGAAAAAGTTTCTTCCTTCACTGTATGCACAATAATTGGTGAAGAGTGAATATATGTTACTACTTATTTGAATTTATTCGTATTTATCAATAATTTAAAGATTTGTACCGTTTTAGTCGCTCAAATTTTCTTTTAGAAAAGTATCTCTATTAAGTATTTTCTTCATAAATGTTACAATTTTCCATTATTATTCTATAATAATTTTTAACTGGCTATCGAACCATTAAACTAATAATTAACAAAAAGCCGTTGGTGACACTTTCTTAATGAAATATAAACGTTGACATAACTACAACATGATTTAGCAGCAAAAATATTTGTTTTCAATAAAAAACTATTTTTTAATTTGATTTTAATATTTTAATTAACAATGCGAATATTTACTATTTTTATTTTTATGCAGATACTTACTATAATTTAGAATCAGCGTTAAAGTTGCTCCATGAGAAATACAATATTTAATAAAAACAAAGCACAATTTGCTTATTTACCTATTTATAATAATGATTATCTTCCATTCGAATACTATTCCTGCGATATAATTAGGCATCTTTAATAAGTATAAAGTTCTTTGTTGCGGTTAAGCACCGCTTGAAAATAATTGTTTATTTTAACAAGTTAATTTTTCACGCGTCTACTTTAGTTTTCTAACAAATGTTTGAATTCTCAATCAAACCATATTAATTATTTAGAATCCGGCCAGATATAATCTTAACCAAAAAGGATGAATTTTCAACCAAGAAAAACGAATGTTTAACAAAATAGATGAAATTTGACCAAAAAACATCAATTTTCAATTTAAAAAATCAGTTCTTAAGCAAAAATGGAATAGTTACATTGTTAGTTAAAAAATTAATTTTCAATAAAAAAGAAAGAATTTTTAGCAAAAATGGTTATATTTTCAATCAAAGAGATGAACTTTCAACTCAAATTATGAATATAAAAAAAATAATTTTCAGCAAAAGAGTTCAGCTTAAAATATTATTTTTGTACGCTGAAGATTAATTGTCTAAAAACTGAATAGTTAGATGTGCAACCAAAAGAGATGAATCTTGAATGAAAAAAATTAATTTTCCAGAAAGAAGAATAATCTTTGACCCAGAAACACGAATTTTCAACAAAATATATCAATTTAAAACAAAATACATCTGAACTATCTAGTAAATAGGAGGATTAAAAGGGAAAAAGGGGTAATGATAGCAATGTTCGTGGACTTAAAGGCAG
>JAAAKG020142138.1:0-11684 GCA_010014905.2 Druon quercuslanigerum
TATTTGTGATTTAATAAGTGCGAAATTTAAAAAATTTTATATTCCATATTTTAGGCCTCATTAGGAACAAAGGCCCCTTGTTGACCAGGCTCGGCGGAAACTGCTCGACGGTGCGAGGGGAAGCCACGTAGTGGGGGAACGGTAAACAGGTAGCTGGGGCGGAATTGTCCATCGCCCTACGAAACTACTCACTTTGGACTCACGTAGTGAAACCCAGACTCCCTCCTTCATTTATTTTTTACCTGTTCTACGTCGACTCCCTGGATTTCTTAGGAATTTAGATTTTATTGAGTGTTTTGAATATTTAAAATTCTGAAGAAGTAAGTGAATATTGATAAGAATGCTGAAATGAATTGTATTATTGATAATATTGATAATCATTTATAATTTTTTATATTTCTATAGTTATAATGATTTTAATTTATGCACACTTAATTTAATTAACTGATTATAATAGTTTAACTAAATTCAATCATGTATTTTATAGTGATTCATAAGAAGTTTAGAGAAATTAAACTAGATTTTCAATTAGGAATTATTACTGAAAACTTTGAAAAATGAACTCCTGAAAGTCATCATTTTCGGCCTTTTTGGTAAGAAAGCATCATATTTGTAGCAAAAAAATGACACATCTAATTAGTTTTTAATTAAAAACCTTTTTTTGATGCTCATTCCAATAGCCTGAATATTATATGTTCCAAATTTTATTATTTTACTACAATAATTTATACTTTTAATTTAAAGATGAAGAAAAATAGAGTTTTTTCGAGTGGTTAAATATGTTAAAGCCCATAAGAAATTCATTAACGAAGCGTTCGCCTAATTTTTTTTTTTTAATCCGAAAAAAGTGAGATTTTTCAAAATGACACATATATATATATATATATATATATATATTGTAGAAAAATATACAAAATTGCTCCATCATGAAAATAGTCGAAGACATAAACGGCTCGCCTTGGAATCGTAAAAATTCGACTCAAGATATATAAATATAGGTCTTCAAGAGGGGACAATTCAAGTCGAAAACAAGTCGAAGAATTTTTACTCCGGTAGCCAGATAAATCCGTGAGGGTCACCCTGCTCGTTTGCCCTGACCATTAATCAGATAAAATTTTGAAGTAGAGATGCTAATTTTTGTTAACACTTCCAATTTTTACGTATAGTTTCGGAATTCGATCTTAAAATCTGAATTGCGTGAAAATTAGAAACATGTAAATAATGCGCAGGCTTTGTAAGGACAAATTAAAAATGTGTGTTCATCGAGTAGATTGCAATGGAATCCAAATGGTAACTGCTGAACTTCAAGATTATTGGCTAAAAGTAAAAATAAGAGGATAAAGTTTTTTTTTTGAATAATTGAACACAAAAACGGTTCTATGCGTGAAACCACACAGCATGCCTTGTCTCGTCGCAGTCTTCCATAAAATTGAATTTTATCCTACACATGGGCAGCATAATATACGTATAGTAATCTGTGTTTTAAGGGATGTAACATGCTTTTAGTTTTCCAGACATTGGATTTACATTGCAAGGCAGGCAGAAAGCCGTAAAGGCGGTGCTGAAATGCAATTTGTTGCACGATTCTTCCCAGAATCCCGCGGGACCAGATCTGTGATTATCTCAGGACTACTCGGAGGAGAGAGTGCAGCCAAATCTGACAGAGATGGCGCGATATCTCCTCTCTGAAAGTCTGAATTATAACTGCGGTTGGAATAAAAATCCGGAGAAAAGGTGGAGCGCTCGCATGGGAGAGAGGATAGCACGAGGAGTTGGGGAAGTAGATGGTTAGTAGGTGGACACGGAGAGAACGCAGCAGATATAACGTTCCTAGACATTCTGAGATGTAATCTGGAAGATTGTGGGGCACCAAAATTGCTCCGCTGCCTCTTGCGACAAAGCTCCGCCGCTTTCAGAAAATTAACGTTCTATAAGTGAGACCCACACATATCGTCTATCCATCACATTCTACTAACCAATATATCGTATGCACGCGCATCGAGTCACCGGTAAATAATGTGCTCGAGGGAGTGTCCCGGGCGATACAAAAGGAAGGACTTCTTTGGTTGGTGGTTCTTACTTCCTTTCCGCCCGATGTCCTTTAGTCAAAGAGACATCCTGAGATCCTCTTCAGAGACCAACCACTTTTTCAAACTGTCTGCTTGTTTAAGAAACTATTACACTCATATTATTCATCAAGAGACTGTAAGAGAAATGCCGATATGATAGAATTAAATATGGATACAAATAATGTAGGAATAAATTTGACACAATTTGTTGCATGCCAAACGTTCTATAAATCGTGGGCCTCAATCACATCGGTTATACAAAAAAAAGAAAACCTTTTTCTAAATCTTTTTAGACCAAGCGAAAATTGTTTTACATGATTCTATGAAGAATGCTGCTTTTTTAAAAGAATATTATATCTGAAAAAAGGATTCTATTACTCAACATTTTAACTTAACCAGTTGACTGGTAATGCCGTTTCTATATACGCTCTTCGATTAAATCCCAGAAAACTCAATAGATTTTTATTATGCTTGGTATCTCCTAGTTTCATTAGTCGCTGATTACGAATATGAACTCGAAATTACAAAATTCAAAATGGCGAATCCAATCTGGCAGACCAAAATGCAAAATCTGCGTGATTTGAATTAAAGTCAGTACCGAGGGTTTTTTTTTTAGAACGCTGATAACTAATCGTGATCAAAATTGATAGGGAACTACAAAGCAAAAATTTATTCAATTCAGATGGAACCGGAATTCTCGGCAACCGGCTTTTTGAAAATATGAATTTTGAACATCAGGCGCATTAAATTCATCATCACAAGCACTTATAGCTCAGTAGTGTGCATCAATTGTTTCCCGTCGAAGGTAAACGGTTGGCTGTCGGTGAGGAACAATAAATCATATTTCTTATTCTCTCTCTGGAACGCGCTGATAAGCTTGGTTATGCTAATGGAACAGGTTTTGTTCGTGGCTACCGTGTTACTTTCTTATTTCCATATGACACCAAACGATGTAGATGTCAGGTCGTATAGGCCGTCGAACTGCCCGAAAGTGCTTCATAAATTTATTTATCAGCTCAGTGACACAAGGCCACGCTTGATTGCATCGAGTTCGGAAGCTTCCAAAATACTGTAAATTTATAAAAGGAAAATGTGCCCATCACAAATTTTATGTTCCGATAAAGCCAGCTCATTTTTTTTAAATATCGGGTGGAGTTCCGAAAAGCGCTTACATCCGATTAATTTGAAACTCCGTAAACCTATGTATTTTGACGCGCTGATCACGAATATGATCATGAAAATACCCGCAAATTTGATTTTCATGGTGAAAACCATAAAAACCCCATCAAAATCATATTTTAAATAATTTAAATAAAAGTCGTAGATCCTTCGACAATACATATTTTAGGTTGAATATATTTTTACACTACAACTGACAGTTTTCAATAAAATGAGGGAAATGTCAGTACGAAGTGTCGGTATGGTGTAAGTGTAGTTGCTTAAGTCATACACGATACCCTTTTCAACGTGTAATGAGGGGCGGGAAGGCACACTTATGACTGGCCACAGAAATAGCTTAGATAGCACACGACCTCCTTTCCAACGTCTCATGGGGGGGAGCACCCCTGTGACTGGCCACAGAAATAATTTGAGTCACACATGGCCCAATTTCGAAACGTCTCATGGGGGGGGGGGCATCCCTGTGACTGATCACAAAATAACTCAAGTTACAAACGACCCCCTATCCAGCGTTTAATGGGCGCGGGAAGGCATCCCAATGACTGGTCACAAAAATAACTTAGGTCAGACACGACCCCCTTTCCAACGTGTAATGGGGGGCGGGAAGACACTCCTGTGACTGGCCCCAGAAAAAACTAAGGTCACATACGACCCCTTTTCTAACGTGTCGTGGAGGGGACGAGAAAGCACCCCTAAGACTGACCACATAAATAATTTGAGTCACACATGGCCCCATTTCGAAACGTCTCATGAGGGGGGGGCGTCCCTGTGACTGATCACAAAATAACTCAAGTTACACACGACCCCCTATCCAGCGTTTAATGGGCGCGGGAAGGCATCCCAATGACTGGTCACAAAAATAACTTAGGTCAGACACGACCCCCTTTCCAACGTGTCATGGGGGGCGGGAAGACACCCCTGTGACTGGCCCCAGAAAAAACTAAGGTCAAATACGACCCCTTTTCTAATGTGTCGTGGGGGGGACGAGAAAGCACCCCTAAGACTGACCACAGAAATAACTAAGATCACACACGACCCCCTTTCCAACGTTTCATGGGGGGGGGGGGGTAGACCTATGACTGACCACAGAAATAACGTAGGACGCATACCATCCCCATTTGTCCCCTAATGTTTCGTGTAAACATATCTTTTGCCGTTACCCCATTTGTTTTAGCATTAATGCCTACTCACGCACTTCGCTGCGGGAAGGCTGGAGTTTGGTATTTGAAGTGCATTATATTTTTTTCGTGTTTTTTGTATTTTATAGCTTTTTAAAGAGTTTTTTATTTTTGTATTTTTTTTTACATTTTTTCTTTTTTTTTTAAGAAACGGTTACTACTTTTTGCCGAAGCTTCAAAATAAGCCTCCTCCTGGTCTCCTTCCGACCAAAGTCAGCTCTCGTAAGTTTCGTTTCTCCCATCCATTCTGTGCGCTCGTACTCAAACTTCCAAGAATTTTTTATGTTCAGTATTTCTGCGATTTTCAATATTTAACTTCCATCCAGCCTTCCAGGAATTTTTCAAACAATTTAAGTCGCACTGCTAAACATTTTGCAGTATATCTGTGATTTTTCATATTTATCGTCTATTTAGTCGAAAACCATCAGTCTTAGGGTAAAATCATACTCAAAATAAAATATGTATTTTCAAATGATCTACAACTTTTATTTAAAGCTTTTTTATAAATTTTCACTATACTATCATAACTATCATATTCTATAACTATCTATATTCTATAACTATCATATTCGTGATCAGCGCGTCAAAATACATAGATATAGGAAGTTTCGAACTAATCGGAGGTAAGCGCTTTTCGGAACTTTATCCAAAATATCTTGTCATGAGATATGTGATATTCATTTTATCTGAAAGAAATGAGATCCATGAGCTTTGACCAATCCTCAGTCCTCAAATAAAATGTATGCCCAAATCTCAAGAGACTAGAATTTGGTCGACTACTAAAATAGTTTCAGAAGTATTATTAATAAATAACCTTAATAAATTAAAAATTTACAATCATAAACTGCATTTTTTCGTCTGAAAAAATGCACACTGGTAAAAATATTTATCCTGAAGTATCGAAACTATTCCTTTAACATAAGATGATCAAATTAATTAAGTCATTTGAATCCTTAACAAGTTCCAATTGGAATGCATAATATTGCGCAATATACTCGACTGAGTACTCGCACACTGCGGCCATATCGAGGCGAAAGTCGTAACAGTCTCTCGCCGTGTCCCCTGAGAAAATGCATGGGACAGCAGTTCTCGGAATTACAAAACCAGACCGGCTTTCATGCACCTGGAGTGAGATTAAAAAGAATGTTTGGTAAATACAGATTCCTTTGAAATAATGCAAAAAACGTGTTTTTAATATGGTTCATTTGTTATATCTGACATTTTTTACACTGAATAAAAAAAACACTATTATTTTGCTTTTACCGAAACAATTTAGTTTAAATGTTCTAATATTACAAAAAAGTCCCATATCTTAAAATATAAAAATTTCCAAATCATGACAAAATTGAGCGCTTGGGTGCAATAACGGTGTTCTTACTTTTTTAGATGTTACTCATTTTTCTTTTCTTCTGTACTTGACCTTATCAAGAACAGATAAAAACAATTTTTTTCTAAAAAATAAATTCGTAATTGCACCCAAATGACGCATTTTTTCCATGCAAAAACTCTACACACAAAATTTGCCATCATATGCAAATCATTCCAATAATTTGATCTTTTCACTTTGCCTTAACTTAATATACACCGTTTGAAAACAAACTTTTAAATAAAACAAATTATTTAAGGGCATGTGACATACTTCACTGATATTTATTTTGGATCATACCAATTCCACACGAAATTAAATATCGAGCGGAAAGTTTGAAAAATGAAGACAACCATCTAAGGAACGTTTATTTACGAATGTATCTTTAGATCTAAAAACAAACAAATTTCCAGAAACCGTTCTTGTTTAATTGTAAGAATGCTTTAGTTAGTATATGTTCCTTAGTCCCTTTTTTATTTTCTTAGATTGTCAATTTAATATATCATCTCGTGTGGAACTGGTATGGTCCAAAAGAATGTCGATAAAGTAGGTATGTCACCTGTCCATAAGAAATATGAATTACTAACTCGAAAAACCAAAAATCCGAAAAAAAGCAATAATTTATTTAATTTAAAAAGTAGTCCGTTAAATAACAGAATTTATCTTAAAGTAGGTTTTAAATAGTTTCACGAGTTTTTAATTTAATTCAAAATTTTAAATGGTTCTTTTTATATCAAATTTTCTTCGGACACCCTTTATTTTTACTGCAGAAGTATATAAAAAGGACGTCGAATAGCTTTCAAGAGATGGTATCCTGCGGGTTACCATCATCAAATCCACATTCTTTCTTGCTATGCGGGATGGCAATTTGCGTGAGGTCGCTTTACAATTAGCGGTATCGCTATCAAGCGGTGCTCTTACGGCTCTGGGTCGACCGTTGTCGTTAGGCATTAATTGAGCCCGGGCAGCACAGATTATAGTGATATTCGAGTATCTGTATGAATTTCTACGGTGGCTCCTGATGTAGCCTCTCTAACAGCATACAACATCCTGGTCCTTATTTCTCCTCAATCTCTCGTCTCATCCTCTTCGTGTCCATGAAACCAACCCTTTATTAACGGTCTTCAGGCGTCTTGATTGCGCTAATGGGCAACTGCTGTCTAGGCGCTGCACTAGAAGAATCATACGCGGCACGCCGCACCGCGGCGATCCTCAAGTTGCACCAAGGACGAGAAAGGGTTTTTGCGAAGCGAAACACGAACGGCCTCAGGAGGAAAATCGAATTTGGTTCGTCAGTGGTTCGATTCGAATCAAAGAGACTTCCGTAAATCCGGCTCCAATCGTCCGCTTCCGGCCAACTGTTTCTGTCATCTCGATTTAAGCGCTTCGTATTTCCCGTGGGAACAATACAACCCGTAGAAACACAAAGGTTAAAAACGTTTAATAAATAAATTGATCGTCTCTCTGCACATTCTTCTTTGTGTCGGGCATTGCGCTCAGGTTGCAGTTTCCGGTAAGAAGAGACTCAGTGTTCGGTGCTTGTACCCTTATCCTAGTGTTTTGTTACAGTGCGTACACAATTACAGAGCAGATTATATTAATAAATGTTGAAACCGTTAAGGTTAGCTGCTCAAATTGAGTAGGTTATTCGGGTTGTAGTGTTGAATTATGGGAGGTGTTAAATCCTGTTTCAAATCCTGTTCAAATCCTTTTGCTATTCAACTTCCTTCATACTAGAATTTTTGAAACTTACTATTCAGAAGGAAAGTTATTTTTATATCGAGCAAGGCACGTATCAGAAGAGAAATTTCTGTTTGGTATGAAAAATTCATTCGAGTCATTATATTTTATGAGCAAGTTCACTTAATACTTGTGTATATGCGCTTAAAAAACAATTTTAACTTGAGAGCAGGTAGAAGGCATGAAATTATATATATTTATAAGACTTAAATCTCATTTTGAATCGTTAATCATTATTTATTAATTTATTAAATAATAGACCAGTTTTTTTGCTGATATTGATATATTTAGTTACCTTTAGATATGATATGTGGGCGTCCAAATAAAAAGGGCCCTTATGTCATGTTCCAGTTTAGGGGTGATTCACAAAATGCGTGATACATTTTTCTCCTAACGTATCAGGTATTTTGTGACATCTTTGGCACTATACTCATTTGTCGCAAGCAAACGGAAGTGAATTTTCATGTTGGAAGATCAATTATAACGCGTGTGCTTATTTCAATTGCCACTTATAGATAGGGTTTTTATTTTGAAGCGTTTTTTCGAAATTCTAAATTAAAAAATAACAAGGTGACTCCTTCTTCAGCCTCAATGGTTCTTCACAGGCTAAAATTTCTCGGAATTTATTCTAGTATATGACCGTAGGGACCGTATAATACTTAAATTCGTTACAGCTCAAGGGTGGGGGATACATTTTGATACGATTTGTTTCAGTTTACATGTAAGCAATTTTTGCAAATTCGAAAAACCTGTCTCCTGAAGATTATCTTTTTAGTTATAAATTTCTTTATTTGGTTGAAAATTCAAAAATTTTCTTAAAAAGACATCCTTTTTGGTTGCAAATTCAACTGTTTTGTTAAATATTCGTCTTTTCGGGTTAAAAATTCGTCTCCTTTCGTAGAAAATTAACCTTCTGTTAAAAAGTCATATTTTATTGAAATCTTTTTGGATGAAAATTCTCCTTTTTTTAAAATTTGGCTGTTTGATTTAAATATTCACCCGTTATAGTCGAATTTTCATTTGTCGTGGACAAATGCAAATTTTTTGTTGAATATTTAACAATCTTGTTAAAATGTCACACTTTTGGGGTTAAAGGTTCGACTATTTAGCAGAAAATTCACATATTGATGTCAATTGAGGCGCCGGATGCAAAAAGGAGATATAGAGTTATTTTGCTGGAGTGGGTAGGCCCCTAAGCTCCTGAAAATGATGTCTTGAATTTTAATTTTTAAAATATATATCCTGAGTGAAAATTTAATTTCTCATCTTTTTCTCCTCTTAAAAAAAGTTGCAGCTTTTTTATTTTTCGAATTATTTACGAAAAACTGTTTTTTATCTGATCAATATATTTTGATTTTTTTCACTTCAACTCGGATCGAAATGGAAATTTTGTGATCTATTATAATAAGAATTATCAGAAATATGAATTGTCATATTTTGCGACCGATGGCATATTTCGTGCACAAACAGTTGCACAGTTGCGCCTGACGCTGGGGTAGCGGCTTACTGGCCAGGGAGTAATTTACGCAGGAGAACATCTATCCCGCCGGCAAATTAAAACATCAACAGTTTGTTAACTACTACTCCAATTGATCTGAAACTTTCCAGAAAACTTCATTGAACTTTTCTGAACAACTTTCTCGCTGACAGTTTTCGCTTACTCAAAATTAGCTCGAATCCCGAAACGATAGAAGTTGTTTGTGCATGAATTATGCACCGTCTTAGAAAAAAAGTATTAACAATTTTGTTAATAAACATTTTGATGTTTTGCTGACGCCATCGGTCGCAGAATATGACAATGCATATTGCTGACAAGTTTTATTACAAAATATCACAAACTTTCCATTTCGCTGCGAGTTGAAGTGAAAAAAATCAAAATATTTTGATCAGAGAAAAAAACAGTTTTTCCTAAATAATTCAAAAAATAAAAAAGCTACAACTTTTTTATGAAGAGAAAAAGATGCGAAATTAAATTTTCACTCAGAATATGTATTTTAAAAATGAAAATTCAAGACATCATTTTCAGGAGCTTAAGGGCCTCCCCACTCCAGAAAAATAATTCTAATCTCCTTTTTGCATCCGTCGCCTCAATTCTCCGTCATCTTCGATCCCTCTTTGTGTTTTCTGATTTTTTGACATTGAATTCGTAATCAGCGACCCTTAAAAGCCCCTTATACCAATTTTAAGGGGGAAAAATGGCATACTCGTCCGCCATAATGAATCCTCAAGATTTTTTAAAGTTCTGGACATCCGATTCCTAATCAGCGATCCTGAAGACTCCCTTATACTAATGTTAGGAAAAGCCAAAATTTATTTAGCATAATTCTCCGCCATATTCGATCCGCCATTTTGTTTTCGTATTCGTTCACATTCGATTCGTAATAAGCCCCCATGGAAACCCCCTTATACCAATTTTAAGGAAAATCCCAAATTTATTTTCCATACTTCTTCGCTATATTCGATCCGCCATTTTGTTTTCGTATTATTTCACATTGGATTCGTAATAGGCCCCCATGGAAACCCCCTTATACCAATTTAAGGGAAAATTCAAAATTTATTTAGCATACTTCTCCGCTAAATTCGATACGCCACTTTGTTTTCGTATTATTTCACATTGGATTCGTAATAGGCCCCCATGGAAACCCCCTTATACCTATTTTAAGGAAAATCGAAAATTTATTTAGCATACTGATCTGCCATGTTGGATCACTCACTTTGTTTTTAGATTTTTTACATCAGATTCGTGATCAGCAATCCCGAAACCCCGTGAATACGAGAATTTGACCCATTTTATAAACATTTGATACTTTTAGCCAGCTTTTCATGATTTTGTCCCACTGTGTCCCACTGTCTGCCTATCTACTAATGCATTTTAAGACAGACTCTGGATATCAAAATTGGTCGAAATCAGTATCCAGAGACCGTCTTGTAAATCGTATCCAGTCTCCGTCTTTCCTTTTGGTTAAGCCCCCCCCCCCCCCCCCGCCTCTGTATATCTACTCAGATTCCTTCGACAAATTATATTAGAATTTGTCCTTCTTAAACCCTGAAAACAATTATTAACTCGCAAAACTCCAGGAATGTGAGTTCAGAGATTAACCCGCTTCAACCATGCGACTACAACAGAACTCCTCTTGTTTATTCAATTCTATAACAGTAGTATAATACAGTTCGCCATTGAACAATTAAGATTTTAGGATTATTATTAATTCCTTCGCTATTTTCAATGCTTCGATAAGTTACTATTTTAAGCTGAAAAGATTTTGAGGGAGGTCACTAACGCTAACTAGCTTATATTTTTACTTTATTTATAATTTTTAAATGGAAAATTTGACATTAAAGTATACTTCCCATAATTTGTGCCTTTCGAAGTCTTGAGTTAGTTTTGGAAAAAATCGTGACCCATCCATATACTATATGCGCCCACCTGCAAATAAATTCGGTCTGCTATTGGTGCGGATTCTGAAGAGCCGGTTATAAAACTGCAATGTGGCGAAACCCCGTGGATTCGGTTCGTTTGACCAGAGTTACGAAGACCCTTTAAATCTCAAGATTCCGGGCGGCCGCACTCGAGAATTAGCGGTATAATGTTCATTCATATAGCATGGGAGGGAGCATACCATATACAGTGGACATTGGAACGTTTCCATTTGCATTGCCGGGTCCCCTATAAAGTGTATTGTGCTTATTTAATATTCCCGTATTAAACTAGTATAATAGAGCTACCGAGCACCCGTACCAGTCTTCAGTTGTTTTTTATTTACATGATATTACTACTTAGAACCACTGTACTGGTTTTGTCAAAACTGTATACGAAGATAAAATCTAATTGCAATTTTAGTCGGCTATTCAGAGTTTACATCTTGAGTAAATTGACGTCTCTAAATGGGCGATTCTCCCAAAATCATTCTAAAATAGTTACAGAAAATAGATATGCTTTTTTTATTATTATGTCAATCATTTTTTTCAGTATTCGACCCCCAAATCTCAGTTGAACACCGTTATACATCATGGCCACGGACTAAGTCAAGTGACTAATGAGATTAGGATGCTATAAGTTAATTTAACACGATGCTTGAAACCTCGTGCGATGATGTCGTAGGTATACAATTTCGAGCGGCCGCACAGTGGTACCTGTCAATGGAAAAATGG
>JAAAKG020142139.1:0-11684 GCA_010014905.2 Druon quercuslanigerum
AGGCGGCAGGTTATGGATTTTTATCACACCCCCCCCCCCCCCCCTCACAATCAGGCAGTAACACTAATTTCGGATAAGATGTGGAGACTGTGACTATGCAGTTACAAAAGTGACAGTCTTGACAATGTCACTTTTCTATGACTAGTTACAAAAAAAGACACTTTATTCTTACTTTTAGCTTTACACAGAAACAACAGCGTGGACGTAGAAAGTTCTGTTTCCTTTGGGAGATTTCTTGTCTTGAGTTCCCCTTATCTCACACGTTTCCGGTGGTTGATTAACGTGAGTCCTCTTGTCTCTCGCCATTACTACCAGTGTTACAATCAGCCACGGAGTAACTGTTCGAAATGCTCTCCATTGGCTTGAAGACACAAACGTAGACGTTTTTCAAAACCGTCCACAGTTTTCAGCAAAGTTTCTCGAGAGATGGCTGCGTAAGCTGCCCGAATCCTTTTCATAAGATCTTCTCTTGTTGTAGGTAGCTGAGGAAAAACTACATTTTTAATATAACCCCTTAAAACGAAATCAGCTGGTGTTTGATCTGGTGAGCAGGGTGGTCATTCGAATGGACCTCCTTGTCCAATCCAATTCTAATTGAAATTTAAGTTCAAAAACTCACGTACGATGAGTACAAAATGTAGCGGAGCTCCATCTTGTTCAAGCCACATTCTTTGTCTTGTTGCTAAGTCAATGTTCTCCAATGGTCCAGGTAAATGGTCCCTTAACAACTCTAAGTGTAGGGGTGTCTGTCAACGTGTCCGTAAAAAAAGTAGGGACATCATGAGTACAACGAAAATGATGCACAAGCTGTAACTGTTCTATCAGCTGTTCATGCTGAACCACAAATCAGTAAAGTAAGAACAAAGTGTCTTTTTTTGTAACTAGTCACAGCGATGTGACATTGTCAAGATTGTCGTTTTTGTAACTACATAGGCACAGTCTTTCGAGCTTATCCGAAATGATTGTTACTGTCTGGGTGTGTTTGGGGGAGTGTTGTGATAAAAATTCACAGCCTGAAGTCTTAAAAAAGTCATCCGGGCACAGAGTTCAGTCTGAGAAAAATCGTTTTGACCTACAAGTGACCTTCAAAATTCGCCTGAAGATCATGATGGTCAAGGCGGTGTACAACCTTAACATTTCATCGTCTTTTGTGAAGCATCTTCAACGTTTGTTTACCCCGAAAACCCAAGACAATTCAGATAAAGGGCATCTGGTCGTTTCTCAGACATTTGACCTTAATGTCTTACCTTTGCAAGGTTACAAAGAGCATTTTTCCACGCATCATTTTTGACGTGAAATTCTCCGCTCTTTTCAAATCCGCAGTCAAAAATAGGAGTTCTTATTTAAGAAAAGGGTCTACGTCCATTTGACCTTGAATATGGACCTCCAGGTCAAAATTGATGGTAAAGTCAAATGTTCCGTCGGTCTGAGTCAACTTTTGTTCAAACCACTTCTTCGTAGATAAAGTATTTTAGAAGATATTTGGGCTTTTAGATTAAAATGGGTCACCGTGTATTTCAAAGTTTCTAGATGAACGAATAGTTACAGATAATTAGATAAAATAGTTTATATTCGTAAAACGTTCAGTTACAACGTTTCGCCCCGTGCATTCTATTAAATCTAGGCCTCGTAACCCATCAGCGCGGAGGCCAGCATTCAGAACATTTTCAATTCACTGATGCAGAGGGCTGACATATAATAACAATTAAACACGAGTGAACAAGATCTTAAGCAGAGCCATTTGAACAAGTGAATTCACTTAAATTCAAATAAGTTTAGATATTTTAAGAGATTTGAGGAGAATTAGATTAACTTGTTAAATGATTTCAAGTGAGTTACAGTGAATTCAAGCGGACTCACGTGACTTCCAGCGAATTCACGTGAATTTATATGAATTCAAACGACTTCTGATATTTCATGAGATTTCAAGAGAATTCAAGACTTCAAATGATTTCAAGTGATTTTAAGTGACTTCAAGTGACTTCACGTGAATTCAAGTGACTTAAAGTGACTTCCCGTGACTTCAAGTAAATTCACATGAATTCAGATGAATTCAAATGACTTTAGATATTTCAGGAAAATTCAAGTGACTTAAGATATTTTAGGAGATTTCAGAAATTGCAAGAGACTTCAGGAGATTTCATTATAAGTATACACCTGACTTCACTAGTTGTCAACCCCTCGCTGGTCTACTTTAAAAGGCAGCACAACATTGGCTGCAAAATGCTTTAATTCAGCCATGCTTCTATAGTAGCGGACCGTCAAACCTTTGAAACTCTAAAAGTATTCTCAGATTATACGTCACTAAGTTAAAATTTCAAAATTAATGTCAATCTCATTTTTAATATTGCAAACTTTTAAATTAGAAAATCTTTTTAATTGTTTAAATTAAATAAGTATACAATTCCTTTGTGATTGAAAAATCCTTCAAGTTTTAATTTTAATTGATCAAAGTCTTTCAATTTACAAGTCCATTGAACTTTGGATTTAAGAGCGGTTTCGGTCCTTTGTAGCTACGTTGCTGCCTATTGCGCATGACAGAATACGGCCTATCTTTTAGTCTCGCGGTCCTTGCATTGCCAAAATGCCAAGGACTAACATTCTAGAAACTTCCTAAGCCCAAGTTAATCGAATCCAAAGTTAAGTTTATTAATAACTTTGCGAGAAATGGAAACATTAAAGGAAAGGCAAGAAAAACGAAAATTTAGACAAAATTTTTTTATTATTTGGCATCTTTGATCTTTATTGTACAAAACGTAGATTTACCTATCAATTACATGCCTACAATTATTTATAATAAAACATATACAAAGTCATAATCAAAACAATTATAATAAAAATAATTACAACGGACGGAGGCAATTAAGTATTAATCCTTTTTTAATTCTTACAAATTTAAACAAACATTCTACGACCATTGCCTGACATTTCCCTTTATACACAGATATATTTTGCATTTTTCTCACGATGAGCAAAGAACTCCGCAATAACGGATAATTACAAGGAAATAATCCGAGCTTGATCTACAATTTCAATATAAAACTTTACAATGCATATTATATATTACTTTGTTCAAAGTCCTGTTTTCCACAATTGGTTGCAAAGGGTATAAATATTTTGAGTTTATTATAGAGAATTAAGAAAAGTATGAAAATTATGTATAAGCTACATGAGATTCAAACTCCAATAAAAAATTGTATTCCTACTAATTATCTACTAAGAAATTCAAGGCACTCAACATTTTTGGATATTTAGGCCCTCTTCCAAGGAACGATGAATATCAATAATTAAAACAATCAACAATTTCATTCGCTATAAAAAAATTGTAGCTCTCTTATATTTTTAAGGAGCAAAAATACAGTTTTGAGATAAAGCAGAGGACACACTATTTTTTTTAAATTGTGTTTAAACTGGGTATATTTTTTTAGGTAAAAAAAATTTGTAATCGAATTCTAGAGTTTAAAAGAAGATGATGAGGAAAATGTATGGTCGGATGGACAATAAAAAACAAGAGGCGGATCTTGCGAAATACGTAGCAAATTTTAAAAACAAGATTTATGTTGACAAAGTGTTATCATTATACCATTTGCAAACATCGTTAATTCAGGGCCAATTTATTCACTAAGAACGACACATGACGAAAAAACGTGCTTTATAAAGATTATAAAACTGTAATTTTGAATTCATTATTTTAATGAATAAATTATGCCTTTTTAACGTTCTCAAGAAGATTATCCCTAAATGGTTAGAATCTGAATATTTTAGAACCAAACCAGACATGCAAAATAAATGAATTGAAATTTGTGCAAACCTATGTCCATTATCTTAGGCGAAGAAAAAAAATATTTACACAATTTTAAACAATTATTGAATCAATTAGTTATTTTCAGTTCAATCAACATCTAACTTAACTTTGATAAAAGCTAAGGCGAATACACTGTACCAAATGCATGGGGCAAAACTTTATTTTTGTGTTATCTTCATAATGAATAATAATGGCCATAATTGTATTATGTCATTAAATAGTTCTTAAAAAATAAAAACTATTTTCCAAATACACTTATATAGAAAAAATTAGTTTTTATGGAGATATTAGCAAAATAGGGCATAAATGGACAAAATCCCACGCATTTGGTCCATTGCTTTTCCCCCCAGAAATCAACAAAGTGAAGTTGGCTGGTAATAGAACTAAGAATACCTAATTTCAATTAATTTTGTAAATCTATTTATTCTTTGTTTTTCTGACATTCGTACAACTTAGAGAAAAACTCAAATGTTCTATTGCTCTTATTCATTAATTATTTTATCACACACTCCGAACGGAATGATACATTTTTTCAAACTTGTTTTAAAAATATATACGGCAATTTGAGATGCTCTTTTAATACAATTTTTAATAGAAATTCAAATTCAAGTTTAAATTTCTATTAAAATTTAGTTCCGAAATTCATTTTAATTAAGTACATCGACATTCAGAATGGAAATTCTTCGAAACCAGGATTTTGCAAGTGGATATTCTAAATTTAAAATCTCTTTATGATTTGATCACTATTTTATTGCTTTACTAGGCCATTAATACAATCCGATTTGAAGTCACGCTTTTATTTCTTGTTTTGGATAAGATAATTAAATCTCTTTTTACCGAAAAAGAATTTTTCTTACGTGCAAGACCAGTCGTCCTTCAGATTCGTATACTGTAAGAATCTAGTTTTTAAACGTCTGTAGTGCAATGGTTAACGGAAAGAAGTTTATTTAGAATTAAAAAAAAATAAAAAGACGATTAAAGTCAATCTCTTTTGATAATCGAATGCAATTTTCTTATGGAAGTTGCGATTCGTGTATGTACATTTTAAAATAGTTAATCAAGAGGTAAAATCGTAATCCTTTAACTATGAAATGGCTGCATAACATTCGTCAACAAAACACTATTTAATTTTCATAAATTTTGAGCCTTTATATCGATTTTTCTTCGTTTAGACAATGAATGTTAAATGCTTTGTCACACATTCAGCTGAATTTTTTAACTTGAATTTTTATGGCCAAAATGGTTAGTTTTTATATGAATCATCAACTAAACATTCAATTATTTTAATAATTTAGATTTAAATCAATTTTACAAAATTCTTTAATCCGTTTATTACTCCTCGGGTTTTTGCAAGATTAATCAAGATCTGATGATGTTGAAAGATTTCGTACAAATGAAAAATTGGTGATTCATTCCGAACAATAAAATTTATTCGAATTTATTCCCAAAAAGAAAAGCTTATTACAATCATGATATAATTATATTGTATTCGAGTCTAGTCAATTTTTCTTTATGAAATTTTTCCAGGTATTTTTCGCTAACCATGTCAGTTTCATAACTTGGGAGATTTAAGAGAATAATATTTATTTTGCTCAAGTTATTCTCATCTCCAAAAATCCAATGTGAAATAACTTTGATATGATTAGATGCTAATCTTTAGTAAATTTTATTAGAAAGAAATCAGAAATTTCGCCTTTCTTAGTTTTAAATAAATGTTTGGATCTTCCCTTGTTACTGAAATTTGGCAAAACTCTTTTTATATTCAAGAAACTTGAGAGAAAGCTTTTATAATTTTATATTGTTTAATTTAATTTTTAATTTTGTAATATTATACATACTACAACGTACACTTAGCGACATTTTTTAGATATCTTTGCGACTTTTATTTGTCACATTATATGTAAATGCAATTAATGATTAAATATATTTTTCTTGTAAAAGTAACTAATAAAACTTTTCCTTCTAGTTGATGGTAAGCATTATAAATATTTCTTAAAATAAAACCTGCTTTCTTTGTTATGTATAATTGAGCAAATAATTTGTCTAAATTAAACCAATCCTCCTTACATAGAAATCCCGATAAAATTAAAGAAAATTTAAAGTTTCACAAATGTAAGTGAATTTAAACCCCTTCTAAATCCTAAGATAATATATTCATAATTCCCAATTTGATGTTGATCTAAATAAAGGTTGCGGAAGTCAAGCGAATTTATTAAAAGCCAAAGTTTTAATTGTAAAGAAAGATTCATCTAATGGTATAAATAAACAAAATGTTTCCCTTATTTAAAATATCTTTTTGTGAGTGGCTTATGGGTAAATACTGGGATCAACTGTCACAATGTTAATCCTACAATCTCCAATTTAATCAATAACAATAAATCACTTTTGAAAATGATTCGGTCATCAATATAAAATCCGTATGATGCGACATTGAAGATTCATTCTCTCCATATGACAATTGTTAATCTTCCCGCAAAACCCGTCCCGTGTACAGAAGAATGCGTATAGAAGTCCTTCCGGATAAACGACTTCGTCTCGGACGAAAAGGAAGAACATAATAAATATCATGTCATATATGCTGTACAAGACACAGGATGAAGGCGACGGGAACGTGAAGGCGACAGGAGCAAATTTTACCTCGCGGCGCCAGTGGCCGAGGGGAGAAGGGAAAAAACAAGTGAAGCAGCCCCGGTTCAACCAGTCGAAGTCGGAGATAGAAAGGTGCTAAAGGAATTTTCGCGGATGGCTCGCAGATACATAAAAAATAAAAAGATCAACTTTATGAGACCTAAATAGCAACGGTTAAGGTCGCTGCCGTCACGAAGATTGGAGATCGTATTGGGGCTCTGTTGGATTCGGTGATAAAGCGTCCATTGCGTCCACTGCATCCATTGACTTTGCAGAGTTTTCTACTTCGGGTTTTGGAAGGCTGGATTTAGCTGACCTGTCTTGTTACTGGCATTCGCGGGCAGCGGTGTCGTCAAATGCAATTTTTCTTGACGTTTTGCTGCTCTCACTAGACACATCAAGGCTCCAACGAGGACAATGAGACCGATTACGGCCAAGGCACCTGAGACTGCTGCTCTTGCAACAGGAGGAACCTCTACTGCAATCTTCAACAGAGATTGCACTTCCTGGGGAAGCTCATCGATTCCCTACAAAGATATTTAAGGATTATTAGAAAATTGTTTCAAAATGTGATATATTTTTATTAGGGCGGTCCAAAAAATGGCTTTATTATTTTTCTAAAATGGCAGCACTAACAAATTTTTTTATTTTATGTCAAAATTGCGCTTTATTTTCTACAGAATTTAAAACAAAATATTTTAGGAGCTTATTATATAAAACAGATATATGTATTTACTAGGGGTGTTAAAAAATAAAAAAGTCCGAATCTCAACATGCATTTTCGATGTTCTCTCGTCCCGTTTGGTTAAAAATAAATCGCATGGATGGCGAAATAAATCGAGTAATATTTTTAGGACGGTAGTCGGGAATTTGTATATATGTTGACAGAAAAGTTAATTTTGATCGAAAACAGCATATCATAACGCAAAATCATACAGAATGTAGAAGAGGGGTTCATTAAAACGAGTAGGTTTTTAAGATAAGTTTGTTTTATTATTATGTATTCTAATAATTTTAATTTATACTAAAGACCTCTTAGTAAGTCATATAGATGATTCAAGCTTTTTCATACAATTTTTCTTAACATATCTACTGAAGTATGTATAATAATTATAAAAAATGTTTGAAAGACATTCATTTTAACGAGTCGGATCTTTTGTATTCTGATCTGATAATAACCGAATATCTGTATGACTATTGCATTGATGTGTTTTGAAAAAAGTGTATTTGAATCTTTTTCATACCTAGTTGCGTAGTCCTAAAAAAATTATCCTGGGGGTACTTTGGTAGAAGCTTTGAGTTACTAAGAGTATGGAAACTTAACACATAAGCTTGAGACTTGGTTTATAAATTCGGAAATAAGTTTATTATTCATATGAAATAACAAATACTTCTTTCTTTCGTCATGTCGATGATCAGCTCCCACCAAAAGGGAACCTCCCCAGTCAAAAGGCCAAAATTACTATACTAAAAAAAGTTTGTTTTGCAATTTGCGATTTGGAAATAAGATGTTTGGAATAAGCATTTTTTTATCAGCAATTCCAAGCATATGTAATTTGTCTGAAAAAGTTTACAATTTTTCAGGCCATGATAAATTGAAGCATTGATAATGATAATGGCTGAGGAGCGTCGGTGATGCCATTAAGGCGCTTCAAACGGCTGTCAAATTCGCTAGGGGCAAACTAAATCTAAACGGTTGAGTTGCTGAACGCCATATTTTAAACACATAATGTGAAGGCAATGATACTGTTCGTTTCAGCTCGCTTTTTCACGAAAATGTCCTTTTTGTTGTTGTTTTTGTAATTGAAAATTGAGTGTATTTTCTCGCTTAAAAGTCGCGCGAGCTATACAGAAACACGGTAGTATACTGATTGCGAAGGGCAGGAGCAGAAAGCGGGGGACTCGCCTGTATTCCCAAGTGTCCCTCAAACGGCTTTCAATTTGGCCACATCGAAATTACGTCTAAACGCATGAATTTTTGGCCGCAATATTTTAATCACATAATCTATAGGCAATTATGCCTAATCTTTCAGCTAGCTTTTCCCCGAAAATATTCTTGTTGTTGTTTATTCTAATTGAAAGTGAAGAGTATTTTTGCTCGCTTGAAACTGGCGCGCTGTGTACAGTACACGGTGGAGACCATTGGCGAGGTGCAAGAGCGGCGAGCGGGCGGCTCGACTGTCTTTCCAAGTTACATACCTGGGGTCAGTATTTTTGGAATGGACATATCTAAAACAGGTTTCTACGATCCAGTAAATAAGTATAACGTAAATAGGTACGTGCATTCATTGTCAATTGGCAACTTACCAAAAGAAGTGTATTAACAACAAACAAATTTTGAACTGTGAAACTTAGAGGAAACAAAATTTGTAATTTAACGTTTTCAAAGTTTTAAAGATATTGAATTTTTAGCATTTACAGTTTAAAGTTGTACAAATGTTCCGCGTCGAGGCAAAAAATCATTAATGCGCATTAATGTAATAAATAAGAAACAAAAATTGTTATTGATAAATTAGCGAACAAAAGTTAGATCTACTTTATGTGCCATATTTAAATACACTTAACTAATATTTTTAGGAGTAGATAAAAACAAAATATTGTTCTCTACAGACTTTCAATGCAACCTCCCCCCCCCCCTGTTTTGCCCCAAAAACCACCCAAAAATTAAAGTAAATTTTTGACCTATTATTTTTCATTTTTAGCAATTTCTGTCGTCGTTTTCATACACATAATTACTACTGGACAATTTGAATATTTTCCATGACTTTAAACAATGTTTAATTGTATCAAAAATTTCTACAAAATTTAAACAATTATTTATTCTCAAAAATGTAAAAAATAATCGTATTTTCATATTGAAATGTAATGGTTTGCAATTTATTGGAGTATTTAATTTTGTTTAAAACATTATATATTTATTTAAACAATTACTTTTTTTATTTAAAAAATATCTAAAAATTGAGCCAGAGTTGTCCAATTTTTTCTCAGATTGGTTTCCCATACTACTTTTTGTTGAATAAGTACATAATTTTCATAAATTTCTTATAATTGATAAAAAATATTCATTTACCAAAAGAATTTTTATTTTCCCAA
This sequence comes from Druon quercuslanigerum, assembly GCA_010014905.2. Taxonomy (NCBI): domain Eukaryota; kingdom Metazoa; phylum Arthropoda; class Insecta; order Hymenoptera; family Cynipidae; genus Druon; species Druon quercuslanigerum. Next base: position 9,527 of record JAAAKG020142139.1, read on the forward strand.
GCATTGTTTTTCGACAACTAAAAAAATCTGAAATAAAATAAAAGACCTACAATTTATTTTCAGCATGTAATGTTTTTCTGTATGTATTAACAATTTGTAAGGGTTTAAAAATATATATTTGGTTGAAACAATTATTTCTCCAAAAAATATGTTTTAAATCGTGTCAAGCATTTAAAGTCCCATAATAATGTAATATCTCTTTCAGCAGTATCATTTACGACTGTTAAATGTTTCATTGTAAGGCCTCACAGGTAATGTTAGTTCTTCATACATTCTGGAAAGTTTTCTTAAAGAAGAGTCCAGATTCTAAATCGTGAAAAAAGTTACGTGAATTCGTTTTGATGAATTGTTGAATTTCTTTGTCCAATAATTACTGCATGCTTTGTGGTTTCAAACGTTTTATATTTTTGTAACTTTCAATTTTTTCGTACATTTCAAAATTGGCTTCTCCTATGCGTTTTATTATTCAAATGATTATAGATAAATTTTACTAATTGTGCAAAGTTAACTGAAGTAATGTTTTTATTATTTTAATTAATATAATATCCTAAAATATAGCACTTCGTCCTCATAAATTTTGTTCAGATAAAATGTTAAAACTTGAATCATAATTTGCATTGGCGAATATACTGTTTCATAATACAATTACATTAAACATTGCAACAATATAAAGAATGCAATAATAAATGCACTTTTATCATTTAAATTTTATTATGACTTCTATGATTGATTTAATAGTGTGCCAAAAAAGATTTAAAACATCCATACTCAATTTAAAGCACATTGAGAAAAAGTATATTATATATTGTTTAATTCAGAACATACGATTTGAAAAATAGTTTTGGAAAAATAATTGTTTGAACAAATAATATTTCTTTAAACCATTAAAAAATTGTTAATACATTTTTAAATTCTCATCTAGAGAAGGTATTAGATTTGTGTAAAAAATTTGACCCCCCCGGTTTTTATCAAATGTCCACGTTTTGAGGCCCCCTGAACCCGAAAAACAGGTTCTTACGAATGGGTCTGTCTGTATGTATGTCTCCCTGTATGTATGTCTGTATATATGTCTGTATGTCTGGCTGTGAGCACGATAACTTTCGAAAAAATCAACAGATTGTATTGGCCTTTGTTATACTCTTTTAGTGTCTCAAATTGAAAGTCAAGTTCGTTAGCCAGCCATTTTGGATATAAATTAAAAAAGTGAGCACATTTTGAAAATGTTTGAGACCACTTTTTTAATATTTGAAAATTCTATGTACAGTTATTAGTAGTACTCGAAAAGACTAACCACTTATCACAATGACTTTTTTCGATGAAAAAAAATGACCGGAGTTATAGCAGTTTCAAAATCCAAAAATACAAACGAAAATGAACATTTTAAGCCAAACAACGCACGATATCAAAAAAATTCAAGAAGGGAAAAGCGTTGGTTTTTGAAAGCCCTACAAGATTATCATAATAAATTTTTGAACTTCTTCGAAAAATCGAATATTCAAATTGTGATCGCAGAAAAGAACAATAAAAAACAAAATATTCCATTTTGCGGTCAAAATATGCAAGATACAAAGAAAGATGTAAAAACAAAAATTGTGCAGCCAAAAAAGATCTACAAATTTGTTATGAATAACTTTTTGTTATGACGTGTACTTTTTATTGTATTCGTAAAAAACAACATACACAACAAAATTTTTTTCAGAGATATAGCAGTTTCAAACCCATGAAAAAGAAACAAAAATTAGCATTATCAGCCAAACAACGCAAGATACGAAAAAAGTCAATACGAGAAAAACGCGTTTCTTTGCACACTCTACAAGATTGTCATAACGACTTACGGAATTTTTTTGAAAAATCAAAAATTTACATTTTTATTGCACAAAAATAATGAAAAATCAAAAATACCATTTTACGGACAAACTATGCAAGATAGGACAAATGATGATTAAACAAAAATTGTGCAATTAAAAAAGATCTACAAATTTGTTATAAGGCACGTTTTGAAATAATACATTTCTCAAAGAAGCTGCGAATAAAGATTAGTGAAAAATAAAGAATAAATGATAAAATCATGTTAATGGAAATTTCATAATTTCAGGATCATTTAAGGCTCCTGAAATATCTTCCACCGAAAGTCGTGCGATTTTTCCTCCACTCCCTT
>JAAAKG020142140.1:0-11684 GCA_010014905.2 Druon quercuslanigerum
TTAATTAATTTTATTATGTTTATGATATTAAATTTAATATTATCCATTTTTTATTTTAATCTTTCCCTTTCTGCTCAATTTATTTTTTTTCTCCCAGGTTTCATGTTCTTTTCGATATATCTTTAAGAACTTTTTTTTTCATTGTATGGATGAAAAATCATTCATGGATATTCCAAAATAATAGCATAAAAATTTTAGCTTTTTGGATAGACACTTTTAGTAAATAATATCTACGAAATTAATCCTGGGACATCAATCATCCTAGGTCAAGAGAAAAATTTTCAATTTTCCTTTATGGGGCTCTCAATCTCTCTGGCTCTGGCAATTAATTGTTGTCATTCTCAAAACGGCATTTTGGATTAGCAGTCCGGACTCCTACTTCCAAAAGCTTTACATCCTAACACTAATAAAAAGAGTTATAAAAAATTATTTTCAATTAAACAGTTGAGTGTCCAGCTAAAAATGATATATTTTCTTCTAAAAATAGATGAGCTCAATATTCAGTTTAAATAATAAATTCCTGAACAGAAATAAAAAATTTTAATAAGTTGTTTCTTTTTTAAATAAATAGGTTAATATTTTCAAACAAAGAAAGAAATTTTTAAATGCCAATCCAAAAATGCAAATTGCTACAAAATGTTTAATTAACAACCCGAAAAAATGAATTTTTGATCAAATATTTGAATTTTAAACCTAGGAAGTTTCAATATTCTCAAAGATTTTCAAGTTAAGATATTTTTAGGAATATATTTCTAGATCCATTTTTATATATAATTTTTCATAAACTGTTAACATTTTTCAGAAAGTACGTTTTAGTTTTCTGAAAAATATTTTTTATATTATTATATGAAAAAGAGTCAGATTTTTTATCTAGTAATTTGTATAGTTGATAAAATATTAAATTACTGTAGTCTTCCACGTTTAAGAAGAATCGAGGAGAATAAATAAAGATATCTTTTGAAACGAGTTTTATTTGAGTGTACAAATTTAATTTTTAATATTTAAAGCCTAATTTTGTATACCTATAAAATCCAGGTACCTTTGCAATAATAATTATGTAATATATATGTTATTACTTGTAAAATATCATCTGGAAATTTGATATGGGGAAGGGGAAGGGGGAAGAATTTCGATATTTGCTAGAACAACTGTAGCATTTTTTGCAAAATAAAGGACTTTTTATCAAATGAGTCTTTGGATACAATAAAAATTAAAATAAAAACCGCACGAATAGTAGAAAATCTTCTAGCGAAAAACATAGGTCAATGTAAATTAAAGTTGAATGAAAATTACGACTTTTGTCAGAAATAGAAAGAAAAACTTTGAACATGCTACGTAAAAGGCTTTTAAATTTTTAGATATATTAATAAACACCTGTAGAGAAAAAAGTTTATAATCTCTTATAAAATGTTTTAATTTTGGGAAAAACATTTTCAAACAAAAAAAAAATAATCTTAAGAAGCAATTTTAGTTCAGAAAATAAAATATTATCTATTCAAGAAATAGAATTGTATTAAAATAATAAATAAATTTTCAACTAAATACTTCAATGTTCAACAAAACTTGTTAATTTTTAATTAAGAAATAATTATATATATGCATATCATGAAATATGATGAAATACTATATATATATATAGTTTGTACGGTTAATTTTTTGTTGTTGATATATTTTTTTTTAAATATTCATAATTTTATTTGGAAATTCATCTTACTGGTTTGCAAAGGTACCTATTTTGTTAAAAATTCTATTCTTTTTAGTAAGAATTTTTTAAGTTGGCAGATGATATTTTTTATTGAAAATTGGTATTTTTTAGTAGAATATTCAATAATCTTCTTGTCTTAAAATTCATTATTTTTGTTCAAAGTGCAACTGATTGGTTCTAAGTTAATTTTGGTTGAGATAAGGCGTCCACAAATTAATAGAAAATGAAAGTAATCAGTTAAAAACTAATTTTTTTTAAACTAATATTTTTTGTGTAAATTTAACTAATTGATTAAACATCAAACTATTTTTCTGGAAATTTGACTTTGTAGAAAAAAACTTAACCTTTTTGGTTAAAAAAGTATATTTTGTTTTAAATGAGTAACTAGTTTGTTAAAAACTCATTCGTTTTGTTTAAACATTCAACTACTTGCTTGTGACTTAAAATAGTTTGTTAATACTTTTTTTAGACACTCATTTTTGGTTTTAAATTTAACTTTTATGTTAAGTATTCGTTTCTGACCTTCAATAAAAATTATATTTTTTTATCTGAAAACTCAAATTGTCCATTTTTGAATAAAAACTTAACCTGTTTATAAAATTAGCCTGTTGATTTATAATTCAATACACAGAAAAAATTCGATAATAGGAACCTCTACAATATTTTATAGTCAAAAAATATGAAAAAATAAGAATTACTAGTATAAATAATATCCATAAAATTTGATGCTTTAAAAAAAATTGATTTGTTAAAAATCCTTGGAATCGATTTAGAAGTCCTAAAATCTTCAAATAAATTTAAACCTTTAAAAAAACTTTGACAATTTTACGAAATCTCTTAATTCTTCTACATTATTTTTTTTGCTACCCAGTAAAATAATTTTTTCGGTTTAGAATACCGGAAATCCTAAAGAATCTTTACAAAATTTGAGAAATGAAAAATGAAATCTTCTCGAATTTTTTGCATTTGACCCGTGCTTTAACTCATAATGGGGAAGGGCATAAATTACAAGAAAATTTTAATTGAAGAAGGCGATTATTTTAAATTTTTAACCTTATGAATACAGAAAAGGAATGTTTGTAATACTTATAAATAGAATACGTCATCTCCACCAAGATAATGTATATAAAGTATTTTTTTCTTTCAACAATCAAAGTTGAATTATGTACACACCAAATCTATTTTTCTTGCTTTTAGTCACGCCTCGTTTCAAGGCTCATCAAGAATGTTTATTTAATTTAATGTGCCTTTAATTTTATATTATTTTTATTTTTGCTAAACAAATATTTCAAAATACCTCTATTATTCGAGCACTAAATTGAGATATTGTGAATTAAATTAGAATGAAAATTAGCGTATTTTTCGTATAGAAGAAAAAACTTTAAATATTCATAATAGCTTCCAAATTAAGAAAAGAATATTTTCGTGAATACCTGCGGAAGCGCAAGTTTCTATTTTTATAATCTTTTTAAAGATTAAACATTCTTTTTTTGAATAAGAAATTTCTTTTATACAGAAATTTTAATTTTCACAAAAGAAATTTTAAAAAACAAATTTAAAAGAAATCGTTTGATGATTATTTTCGATTATTTTGATAAACTAACTATTTATTTAGCCGGTAGGATATTAACTTGTTTGTTATCCTCCACGTTTATTATTATTTTTTTCAGAACGTCAGTAAATTACATGTGACAATTTGGAAGTAGGTAGGCGGATTGGAAAATCTAACAAATGAAAAGTTTTCACTAAAAAGAATAATAAATCTATAAATATCAGACTGATTCCATTTCAAATCATGAAATGAGGTCTGCATGGGGCTGTCAGAATATTTTTGCATGCAAGTATGTTATTCTACACTCAAAATTAAGGAATACGTGTTTCACGGTTGATATAACTTTTCTGTAATGAGGAATTCTTAGTTTCATCGACTGATCCCATAAGAATATCAAAATTTTCAGAATTGAGAAAATGGCGGCCGTTTTTCTCTAATTTTCGAAAATGGATTTTCTCAAAATGGCCATATTTACTCCTTTCTTCGGAAGTCTTTGAAAAAATGAACACATTTTATTTTATTTCATAAAATGTTTTTTTAATATGAAGAAAGTTTTTATTAAGGGTCGAACTTTGAGAATACGTTGTCAATATTGTCGACATTTCACAAAAAAATCTAAAGGTGGCCTTTTCGAACAAATTCATTTTCAAACTTTTCAGATATGCTGCCGTTATTTTCTGAACTTTGAAAATTGGGATATTTTTCTTGGATTGTTCGATAGAGCTTAAAATGCCTCATCACATGAAAGAAAACCCAATTGAATATGTATATTTGGTCAAATAACTACATCGCTTTAAAAAATATTATGGCCGTTTTAATGAAATTGTATGGTTATCTTCAAGAGCTCATCATTTCTGAGCAAAATATTTTTAGCCAAACTATGAAAAACGTGTTTCTTTAGTTCAAGTGTAGAATACAATATTTTCATGCCCAAATGTTTTCGCAACCTCATGCAGACCTCATTCGCACGATTTAAGCGCAATCAGTCATTAAAACTTTAAAGAAAGTTCAGCAGGAATACAAGCTGCTTTAGAAAAATGATTGCTTTTTAACATAATTGTTAAATTCTTAACCAAATTTGTTGATTTTAAATTGCGAAAGATGAATCTTCATCAAAAAATTAAATAGATACATTTTTATTTATTAGCAAACTATGAAGAATTACTTTTGAACCAGCAGATTAACTTTCCATTTTTGTTGAAAAAATATTGGACTACCAGAAAGCTCAAAACTGTATCCTCTATATCATCCAAACAATTGGACCAATCTTCCGTTTTTTGAAGATTTAAAATAGTGGTTCCATTTCTGCTTTCAAAGCTTTTCCTAAGATATTTTAGAATCTCAATGGTTTTCTGCCGACTTTGTGAGGTGGCTAAAATATGCTTGACATAAAGTGCAATTAGTAATGTATTTTTTCCTTGCCGCGAGTAGGATAAGCATGAATTTGCACAAGATGGAATTTTCCCAACTTGCTTCATTTTCTTAATTAGTCGAGTGTACCAGGTACAACCAGCCTCGCATAGACCATATAATGCTTTATTCAAGAAGCGCACTTTATTTCCTTTACGCAGTTCTTGATGTATCTTCTTTGATTTTATTTAAAACCCTCCATGTCTTTCTTTCGTACAAATTATTTCTTTTAGTACTGCTACTATCACTTCCGGAATTCCCATAAAGATTTTATCTACTAGACCGCCATTTACATACGCTGTTGTCACGTCTGGTTGATTAATCTGCATGTTGTATGAGAAAAGCAAAATCCGTTAGAAAACAAATCGAGCTAATTCAAGTTGCCGACTCAAATGTTTTGTTAAAATCCACACCTTGACTTTAAAAAAAACCTCTTGTGTCAATTTTAGCCTTTTATCGTTTACCTGTTTCTTCAGTTGCGTATTTATTTCGTGGAATCATTCGACTGCTTATTACTTCTGGATCTTTGTTTGGTTCATTTGATGATGCTTTAAAAAATATTATAAGCAGAATATGTTCCATTTTAAATTATATCATAGATTTCGTTTCCAAAATAAGCAATGTTTATGTTCTGCTCATTAATGATAATTCCATTCTGATGTTGAACATTGGTCATGTGAAATTGCTTCTGTGGCCTGCCTTTCAATCTAGTCAGAAGCTTGCGTTTGTCTTTCGGATCTTGCCTGCAGTTCTCCTTTTGGTCTGATTTGTTAATTTTCTTTGTGCTCTTCGTTGATATCATTTTGACCATTGTTTAACAGATTTTGGTTATTTTATTGATTAGGCTCGTTTTCATTCGGACCTACGGATTCTATTTCTGCTGACAGTACTGTCATTTTAATTTGCATGTGGTTTGAATCGCTTGTATCGTCAAATAAAAAGCCTCCATAGATATTGTTCTTCGCGATTTCAGAATTTTCCATCCTGCCCTATGTCGTATCTTCTTTTCTCAAGCAGCCGTATTCTGCATGCTTTTCATTCCGCTGAGTAGCCGACGAAAATACTTTTAAGAACTTCCAACTTTGCCTCATTAGGATTCCAATTTAGAGTAAGAAGTCTACATCCGAATTATTTAAAATGATGTACTATTGGGGTTTTTCCGTTCCATTATTCGAAAGATGTCTTACTTTCAACTTCTCATTGAAAACCTGTTAAGAACGTAGTGGGCTGTAATAATTTGTTCGCCCCAAAACAATTTCAGCAAGGCCATTCTGTTGCTGAGTATTTGTACCAGTCAATCTACGACGAATACCATTAGCCTTTAAGCAGATGTCATATTCATTATGGATATATCTGGAACCAATATTCGATTTCAGTATCTTGATCTTTTCTCCATTTTGATTTTCATCATCAGCCTTGAAATCCTTAAACGCATTTAGCATTTCGTGAAATTGACGCGTACGCATTGGATTACATAATCAGAATTTCTTCCTAACCATGCATTTGAAATAACGTTCTAAAAGATCGCGAACTTTGACCTGTTTCGGTCTATGCAAGATTCAAGCTCTCAACTTTTAAAAATTTTAAGTTATTCCATGAATCTGTTTCTGTAATATTCCTGCCGTAAAAGACAAATTTCCTTCAGCCTCCATTCCAGTTAAAGCACTGTTAGCTAGTTTAAGCCTTCCTGATTCTAGCCTCTCACTGACTCAACATTTTTCCGAGTTCTGGTAAAAATTAGTAGGGCATCCGCTATCAAGAGACCAAGCATTAATCTCTATACTTATTTCCTGAATCTTTTTTATAATTCGTATTAGAATTAGAATAACATAAATTATCCTGCGGTTTCTAAACAATCTTCACATCCGCCGTTGCACCGCGTGTTTTGTTTTTTTGCGCGTCGTTTTCTTCTACTATTTTTACACCTAAACTGTTCTGTGCTGGTAACTCATCTGTAGATTATGTTGCGTACCATAGATTTTTTTAACTTGGATGAAGATTGTATGAAAGCGTTACTATTGGTAAGTCTCTATTTATGTTAATCTGCATTTCAGAAAAGTTGGCAACTGTATCGAATTTACGAAGAGGGTAGCGTAAATCTCCACCATCTTCCATTCGGCATAAGGATAATGGTATGTATGTGTATGACATTTTATTGCTTGTAAAAGAGTACAGGTAACTTATAGTGAGAGGGATAGCCATTATACAATTATAAATAATTATAAACTTATAGTGCAGTTGCACTTAATGCATGAAGAGCACTCCATCCATTCGTTTATGCAGAAGGAACTTAATTTATCACAATTGGCAATATTCAAGAAAACCTTTCTTATCACAGATTTATCCAGATTCTTAAGCAGCATTGCTGCATTAGTAGATTTATTAGGATGGTGGGCTTTCAAGGAGTTTTACATAGAACATGAGAACAAAATGTCTTTCATGGTATCTAGTTCTTATTTGTCGCTAACGGTACATAGCATATTTGGATCAAACTTATAAACATTACTTTGATATGATAAAGTGTAGCAACGAATCGTTGACAGACGTATTTGTGCAGTTTCTCTCAATACTTGCAATCAGCAACGTATTGATAAATAATTCGCTTTTCATTATACGAAGGATCTAGGAATCTGAATATAAACAGATTCTGTTAGCTGATATTTTTTATTATTCTTATTTTTAAAATAATCGAAATATTTTTGAGCAATTCCATTTTGACATCTAATCTACTCTGTCGGATCTAGGCAGTTCATAATGCTGTCTTTACCTATAGTTTTTTTTAAACATTTGCTATCTGACAAGCTCAGTTATATATAAATTGAGTTGATTGATAATTAATCAGTTATACTTGTTGTAAATAACATATTTTTGTAAGTCAATCGCTTTTCATCTGAAGAACTTTTATAATCCATTTCAAGTTCAAGGATGGCACTCTATTTTGATTTCACTCTATCAATCTCAAGCCTGAGTGCCATATTTAAACAGTATAAAATAAAGTTGATTAAACGATACTATCAAAAAGCTCAGTCGTCAACTCCCAAAAGTCCGTCCTTGACCTTGCAAAGATTGATAAGACTGACCCTGATGATGATTTTGCTTTATAACTTGAATGCTGTGTTGCTTTAAAACCTAGTGCTGAATTTGGAATATGAGTACCCAGGTATAGATACTCGTTTACAATTTTAATTGCTTTTCCATCAAATAGCGTAAATTTAGGTTCGATTTTCGGGTTTCTACCGCCTGTTTTAAATAACACTATATTAGTTTTTTATGTTATTTTTTATCTCACTCATTTGACAAAATTCAGCTAATGCATCTACTTTTTTTTTCAAGTCTATTTTTGAATACGCAAATATTTCTACGTATTTCAACCGCATACAAAAGCAATAGTACGTCAACATAGCCATTTATTCCTATGTCTCGCAGCACTTTCCCTCTCGAACAAATTTCTAAGTCTGCTAAAAACAGAATAAAACGCCCGAATTAAATAATTTGCTCCACAGTTTTGTATGATGTGCCGAATTAAAAGATTTCTGTAAATCTACGAAAATTCTAAAGACTTTACTTTTGTTTAATCTCAAGTGCAGGTGTTTCGCGTAACATCCATGGATAATATTATACTGATCAGCCCATGTCCGACGCCTATCGCGTCTAACTTGAGTAAATAGTTTTGTAATAGTATTTATAAGATCCAATTGACAATATTTCTGCGGATCGAACTTATCGCCCTTCTTATGCAAAATAGTTATAAGAACTCTGGACCGTGCTACTGAATTTGTCTCTTCAACCATGATCTTATTAAACAATTTTTGGATATAAAGAACTCGATTTGGCAGCAAAGATATAATAAATTTGTTTGTAATTTGGTCCTCACCAAGAGCTTTTCCTATTTTATATTTATTTATACAATTTATGAATTCCTGATAATCAATTGAGCAATCTAATTTAGGATGTAAAACTCCACAGTATTTTGTACAATCTATTATTTTTATTCTATTATCTATTTATCGCCGTCCAAAACTCTGTCGTGTTTATAACTTTTGCCAGTTCTTTCAGCCCATTATTTTCAATTTGTTTCTTTTATTTTCACTAAGTATCTCATACGAATTTTATTAGTGCTGGTTATTCGATTTCTATATTTTGTAAAGTTTTTGTCATTTATAGGATCACACGCATATTTTATTTTATCTGAGATTCTGGGATCTCCAAAAGCTGTCAGATATCTTCCTTCTTCCTGCAAGCAGTTTTAAACTTTTAATTTTTTGAAACCTTGCTTAAATAATTTTCTAGAATCCCGTTCTATAATATTGATTGTGAGTTAGATGCCTTACGGTTTACATTATAACTGGAAGAAGTTGCGTTTATTGATTGTTTGTCGTTGGTAGTTTCACTATCTGACAGTAAACTAACAGGAAGCTTCGATATTGACTTTACTCCAAATTTGTTTCCGTCGACAAATAGCTAATTGTATGATAAGGGTCCTTGAAACCTTTATGTTTTAGCCCTTTCTTAAAAAAAAGTAGCGACTTCCTTTCTGCTTCTACTTCTTTCAAGAAATCATCTAATAATCCGATTCGGGTTCCTGTCAAATTCTTTACGTTTACCAAAAGCATTTTCTTATCATTTAATAAACGAAGTTGAACCAGGGTTGGGCGGGGATTATTGTTTAAACAATTTTCTAAGTGCTTTACCTCTTCGAAATAATCCTCAAAGTTTAGTAATTTAAGATTGTTTTTTATGACTGAAAGAATTGTTTCCTTTGTATCTTCGTTCTCCTTTTCTTCTATTCCAAAGAAGATCACTTTTTTTCTCACCTCTATATCAACGAAATCCATTTTGTATTTTTGACTCGCTATCTCAGATTTTATTTATTTACTTTTCCTCTTAACGCCTTGTTTTTATTTGTCAACTGTTCGACATTCCCATGTAATCAGCTGATCGATTGTTCCATTGAGTCGAATCTGCTCAGCAAAGCAGAAAACTTCTCAGCCAAAAGTTGTGTTGCTACAACTTTTAATAGTTCCAACTGGAATTCACAGATGTATCGATGTTAGAAATAAAAGTTTCCAAGGAAAAACTAGCCGACAACTAGAAAAAAATTCCTTCTTATAGCTCAAAACCGAAGAAAAACTTCACTTAACAAAACTACTTTTTGGACAGGCACATCTACAACAATCCACCACTTAGATGGTAAACTGTTGACACTATTTTTATTGAAAATTCACGAAAACTGACTGAAAGGTGATTCTTAGACCAAAGTGTAGAGACTCGCAGGTCGGCTAGCAAATCTCCAGTGTTCCGTGCACTCACGCGACTGAGAAAAGCCAAAATTAATTTTTGAACGATTAAACTTTTTGGCGTAAAACTTCCCAAAAATCTTAATTACATCCTATTAAACACTTATTTTGCTAATAGTTTTATCCCACTCGAAAGTCCTCAGATAGACGGAGCGATTTACATTTTTGTAACTCCGTTTCAATTATGTTTGATGAATAGAATTGTTACTTTTTTCCATAACAAAAAATTATTCATTTTTCAACATTTTAATATTTCCAAAATGTCATTTTATAATATTAATAAATTTGTGTTTCAAACATGAAGACCATTTTTCATTTATTATCACAAAAACGAAAAAAGATTAAACTTTTTTTAAAGAAGAAAAAAGGTGCGCCATAAAACTTATACTATCGATAGGATTATAAAAATTCTTGCAAGTCCAGAAAATATCCAGAAAATATTTAAAATGTATTGAAATGTTTTGAAATCTCTTGAAATTTTTTAAAACTTTTAAAAATTTCTAAATTTCTTGAAGATATGTTAAAATCTTTCAAATCCTTTGGGATCTTTTTAAATTGTTCACATTTCTTGAAAATTTCTAGCATTCTTTTTATACGCTCAGATAGTTCAAATCCTTTGAAATAGTAACAATGGAAGTCATATAAAGCCTTAGGACACACATCATACATAATGAAAAATAAATTTAAAAATAATAAAAGATGTATGAGCATCTTTATTTCAATCTTTAAAAACTTTCAATTTATTATTTTTTACTCTTAGTCCTTGATAAGTTTTCCGCCTACAATTTCAATATTAAGTTATTTGAAACTGGAATCATTGAATATTTACCATTTTTTAATTAAAAGCATTCATTGAAACATTGAAAACACTAAAAGTTATTATATTCTATAGTTAAACAAATGAATAAAATGGATGCTTAGTTAAATAATTAATTTCTACCTGAAACTTGAAACAATTTCAAATTAAAAGCTTCTATTCAAAAGCACCATGTGCGCACAATGTATTTCATTAATTTGATTTTTTCATTTATTTAATTATATATACACAAAACTTTATCTGGAAATAAACTATTTTCAAATCTCGCGCCACACGAAATCACCAATCGCAGCTCAAACAGATGGGACCCAATAAACCGCACCTCAAAATCATAATGACATTTTTCAATATTAATGAACATAAATTTAAAAAAAGATGTCAATTTCTGAACATTTCGAACACAAAATTTGGAATCTTCTTAAGAAATTTAATGAAGTTGAAGAAAAGAGAAATATTCAATAAGTTTTGTAGGAAAGTTAAAATAATTTTTTATTTTATAATCTTAATGCAAGTTTTTCCATTGGCCAGGATTAATTAATAGTATTCGGAAAAAATCTAATGATTCTAATAAATATTTAAAAACATATCAAAAATTCCAAATGATTTAAAATGTACCAAGATTCCCAAAAAGCGTAAGGGAGCTTTCATAAAGGATGTCACAGTTTTTTGGCGAATTTTAGACCCCCCCCCCCCCATCAATTATCACATTTGTAAAATGGGATTATGTGAAATTGTCACAGGCTATCACAACTCGGCGAAAGTTTTTACATCCTTTATGGAAGCTCCTTAAGGGGGGGGGGTAACGTTTTTAATTTTTTTTTTTGCATTTTTTTTTTTTTTTTTTTCTGAATGGAGAACCTTTCAAGAATATTGTGTGAAAATTTGAGATGAATCGGAGCAAAA
>JAAAKG020142141.1:0-11684 GCA_010014905.2 Druon quercuslanigerum
CGAATGTCGAATATCCGACATTCGATCGACGCGCCGATCGAATCGAATTTCGGATCGAATTTTTTTGCACACCTCTACATATAACCTTTCTTCTTAAGAATTTGATTTAATGTTTTTATGTACTGAGCTATTTTTTTCTTTCGATGCACATTTTTTGAAATGATCGGTAAAACCATACTTTTCTGACCTGGTATACTTCTCCAACTTCTTTCACGTCCATGCATTTTTTCATGCAAGCCTCTGGACACGCTGTCATTTACTTTACCTTGATATACTTGTTTCGTTATTTGTTCATCTTTCACTCTCTAAACATGCCCTAACCATCTTAACCGATTTCTTTCCCATGTGTCCACTAGTGTGAATTATCTCGTTACTCTTTTTGTCCATCAGAGTTTTCCAGCATATTATGCGCAAGTATCTCATATCAATCGCGTTAATTTTACTCTTATCTTTTTCTTGATATGTCCGTGTCTCGCTGCCGTATAGTACAGTCGGTACAAATATAGAATTATGTATTGCCATTTTAGCCTTATTTGATATATTTTTACTTCTGATAAGGGGTGCTGCTCTGCCAAAAACCTTCTTACCTTTGTCTATGCGTCTGTCTAACTCCTCATCTACATATGCGTCCCTAGTAAATAGGCTACCAAGGTATACGAATTTATCAACTTGTTCAACTCTCTCATTATTGAATACAATATTCCATATTGTTTTCTCACTCTTTCCTTCGAACACCATAGTCTTCGTTTTATTTACATTAATTGTGAGGCCTATGCTCTTCATGCTTGTATTCAGTTTATTCAACATTCTTTGCAAGTCTTCGATTGACTCTGCCATAACAACTATATCATCTGCGAACGCTAACCCACTTACACTTACTGTTTCGAGATCAACACTTTCTTGGTCGAAGAGAACCATTCTCAAACACTTGTCCATAAATAATATAAATAGCCATGAAGACATAATGCATCCTCGTTTAATGCATTGCGTAATATCGAACCGGTCACTCAATTTCCTATTTACTGCATGCACTCGCTTTTTTACCCGTATATATTGTTCTTATAGCTTGTAAGAGCCATCCATCAAACTTTGTTCTGTGATTTGTCTTTAGCTAAATATTGCGGTACTTAATAAGTTGATCCCTCTGCAATTATTGCAGTCGCTTTTATCTCCGTTTTTTATATATTGGTACGATAATCGCTTTTTTCCAATCATCTGGGACTTCTATTTTGATGCATAAATTTATCAGTTTCCACAGTCTATGTTTTATGTACCCGCTACCGTGTTTAAGCAATTCTACCCTGAAAGCCTTGCCGTTTCTCAAGTTCTTGATTATATCCCTAACCTCATTGCCACAGACTTTCTCAATTCAGTTTTCTAACGCACTGTGCTCTACCTCGCAGTTGTGGTGTCCTATAGCTTCATCTCCGGATTGTCACCTAAAATAGTCTCTGAAAGCGTCTAGTATCCCGTCTGCCTCATATAGCATTTCCCCATTACTATTTCTCATGTTGACAGATGCTGTACTTCATTTGTTTATAAACCAGTTTCTTGATTCCTTCAAAGTCGTTTTGTATTTTCTTTTCTTCTTCTGCTCTAATTTTATCTTTACTTTTCCTAATTAATCGCTTGAATATCCTCTTTTTGTGTCAGTAATCATTTATACGTCTATTCTTTCCTCATCGTTAAGACCTGCCATGTTCAAAGTTTTCCAGTACGCTTCTTTCTTTGCTTTTTGGGCAGCCTGAATTTCATCATTCCACCATGCATCGCCAGAAATTCTTCCTAAAACCGCGGTACCACACCCTTAGATCGCACATCTAACAGTGATATCCCGGAATTGAGTCCATGCGCCCTCTATATCTTTATTTCATATAAACGCCTTCTAAGTTGCCTAAATGCTGTCCATTATCTTATTTTGTAAATCTTTTCGCTCATCCGATTTCTGTAGGTACTCAATTTTGATTCGCGTTTGTTTTGTTTTCTTGATTCTCTTTTTTCGCCATTAACGACTTAAGTTAATTTTTGGCATCAGAAGGTAATAATCATTATTGCATTCAGAACCCCTCATAACCCTTGTATCTTTGACTACCTCTCTTAGTGTTTCATCCGCAATAGCAAAGTCAATTATACTCACCTCTTCTTCCTCCGTCGCATTGTGTCGTCATGTCGAGGTCCAATACCTCAATCTTGGATGGAAGAACGAGCTCGAGAACGTTTTAATCCACCAGACAGTTCCCTGATAGCAGATGTTAACTTTATTCAAGTGCCGCATCCAGTCTACGACTGATTGGCATGAACATGTTCCTCTTTTTCTTAAAAAACGCCTCCATTTTTTAGAGTGTGCACTTCAGCCCGCCATTCAGCTTTAACTCTGTTTCTACATACCGCTTCGCGCTATCACTACTGAGTCTGGAGTATGATATGTAACTCCTGCTAGGTTCCTCTATCACTTCTAACTCTTCTTCAGACACTTCTGCTGACAAAATTTTGTTAAGTTGATCGTTATCCATATTTAATCCTACGAGTAGCTAGAAAAACATACAGCCCGTCCAGCAAAGCCCTGCGTGTGAGGGTATCGGCATGGTCTCACTACTCTTGGAGGCGACGTGAAATCAAACAGGGTTCACGGTTGTTAACGCTTTGCCCTAAGGTTTTTTCCTTCGGGACCACCCTTGTACCACTTTCGGCGACTACCTTTTATGACTTAGTTATATTGATGAATAAATTCATAGTTACGATTTAGCGAATCACGAATAAGTTAGTCACGACTTCGTTATTTACGATTAAGTTAATCGCGACTTCGATGATTATATATTTTATATTTAAAAATGTAAAATTTAGACAGGATATTTATATTGTATTGGGGAAGACATACAAATTTCGAACAATATTTCGAGTTGCCAACTTGTGATATGTGATTTGCAGCACATTGCATAGAAATATCATTAAAATAAAAGAGATGACTTATTTCTTAAAGCAACATTGCAAAAGCTGTAATTTGCTAACGCAAGTGGTCGATTATAAGATCGAACAAGTGCAGCGGAACATTTGAAGTAACCATACATGTATCATGCAACAAAATCTCAACAAAGTAGTAAGATGAACCTTAAATTTATTGCAATTCGAATTCTACGTTACATTTTCCGTCATAAGGTCACGACAGAATTGCAATAGTTTTTTTGCAGCGTTAAAAAATTTAAAACATACAATACCATTAATGGCTAATTGAACTTATAATCCGAATTGTAACAAGTTAAATGCCGATCTTGCTGTTTTTCTGAGTTTGTTTTTGAATTATACAGAAGGGATACTATGTGGATACTATAAAGATACACTGTATAGCGTATCCTTTCCGTTCACTTTGTCAGCCAGGGCCTGTTGAATTGCTGATTTTTTTCAATAAATTCATCAGCGCAAAGCAAAGTATCACTTTCCGAACATTCTGAAATTGATGTACCTAATTAGCTATAACCATAAGCATTGAATATTCTTCTAGAGACTGTCTCTGCATGATGAACCTACGTGACTAACTGTACAGTTTCGTACAAGTCTTTGCCTAAATTAATGAGTAGAATATTCATTATGTAGCCTAGAGCTAAAACTCCGAACTTGCCAGAGGATGTGTTTCTTGAAAATGTGCATCTCTCTTGGCAGATTTCTCTTCCAGCGAAAATAGCATGATAGCACTGGTATAAATTTCTGATAGAAAGATCTTTTTTAACCTATCAACCACTTTTATTCAGAAATTTTTTTTAATATTTTGAAAAAATCGGCCTTTGTTCTTTATGACAAAAATTGTTACGAGTCATAGTTTCTTTAGTTTAGGAGTTTATTGTGCTTTAAATGTATTACAAGGAAAAGAATGGGTATCCTTAAATTATCAGTATATAAGTCTGCAACTTATTAAAATAATAATACAATAATACTTATTTTTTTGAACATGCCTAATTTTGAAAATATTTATTATTTTTTCAATGCAGAAATGTAATTGCAATAAAATATATATTCTTGCAGTGTTCTCAATAGAAGTCCTGAGCACCTCATAAAAGAAATCATCTTAGTGGATGACTTCAGCGACCACCGTAAGTGATCCTTCCTCAATAAAATTCTCCATAAATTTTATCTGCGATAAATATGCAACTAAAATTATTCAAATTTGTCCTAAAATTATGAACTACAATTAAAATTTTAATCCTATTTTTTTCTGGTTGCATTTGTCAGTTTTCCTGCACTTGCCCTTTTCACTCTTCTCATATAAATTTCTTGATCCCCGGCAGCATAAAGAGACTGGAAGCGAGTGACTTACGTTCGATCTCTAAGCTGGTGCATCTGGAAATTTGTCTATGTACCTTTACCGAGGTTCTGGTGGTTCGGAACCCACCTTAAGCTGTAAGTCCCCCCCACCGTAAACTTGACTGCAACCCAGCCTGCCAATGATGGGGTGAAAAGCAGGCTTTATGGAATATGTCGGAGGCACACTGCTTTCTCTCATCAGATCACTTGATTGCATTATAAGAATGCGTCCATGACAGATGATATATACCGGGACACCCCGTGCAAACTATTCCAAAATTATAAAAATCCAACTCTAAACCAAAAATACCTTTGACATGTTGCACAGTAACCATTTTAAGCCTGTGAGAAAATTTGAAATAGTAGTAGTAACCTTTGGGAGATTGAGGAACGTTTGGGAGTCAGTAAGGTACTGGCAGCAGCTCAGAAGGCAGTTTTATTAAACACCTGTCGCATTGTAAGGAACTTTCTTGACCATCAGGAAGCATGCGACTACAAGCCTGTGGAGTGGTTGATGTTAGATCTAAGAAAGTACTCGGAAGTGACTGTTGTCACCTTCGACGCTCGTGGTCGCTCGTTATTGTGTATCTACAACATTATTGCAGGAGGTTTTAAGCATCGTATTAAATTAATTTATAACATGCTAATCTTATCAGTAACTTGACTTAGTCCGTAGCTATGGTATACAACCGGGTTCACCTGAGTAAAAGTTTTAAACAATAAGCAAAATAATAATAATAATAATAATAAGCATGCAGGGGTGATTTTTGTCGCCTTCAACGCTCGCGGCTGCAGTTTATGATTGTAGCTCTAAGAAAGCAAACGGAGGTAAATGTTGTCACCTTGAACGCTCGCGGCCGCTGTTTAAGTATGGCAGCGGTAAAAGAGGAGCTCTAAGCTACACCATACTCGTAATTGTACTCCTATAACATCATCGCAGAAGGTTTTAAGCATCGTATTAAATTAACTTATAACATCCTCTACAGATCAATCACTTGATTTAGTCTATGCCTATGGTTTAAAACCGAGTTTACCCGAGTATAAGGTTGAAAAATGGATAATAATACTGTCACCTAAAAGCTCGCAGCCGCTGTTTAAGTATGGCAGCGGTAAGGGACGAGGTCCAAACTACACCATGCTCGTAATTGTATACCTTCAACATCATCGCAGGAGGTTTCAAGCATGGTATTTAATTAACTTATAACATCCTCATCTCATCAGTCACTTGGCTTATTCTGTGGCTATGATGTAGAACCGCGGCGGGGCTTAAGGTTGATCTCTTATCTCTTCGATGGCAATGTGGACGATAGATCTGCCACTGATATGGTTTCCTATGGCAAACGAGCAGAGAAAGAAGAGAAATGGTACAAAGAGGAGCACCAAAATCCGTCTTTTCATTCTAACATTTTTTTATACTTACGTTTTTGAACATTTTGGATGATTTTTGGATAGCGAAGACAACCATAAACAAACGAGAACAAGAAAGCTGTTGAAGCTGTCACTTTATATATCGCCAGCTTCCACAATTTTCTATTCCTTGCTGTGCGTTCGCGCATGCGCCTCCATTTTGTTTCTAGTATCAGCGAGTATATAATGTTGGACCTGATACCTTAACGCCACTTTTCTACTGCGAGATTCAAAATTATATATGCAGGTACACGAGCACCGCTTTATATCCGTTAGCAGTAGAATAAGCTCATTTTGTGCGGCTACCGCAAAAAGATATTTAAACGCTTGTTTTTCCCAAGGATCGTCGAGGCGCCCCTAGAGCCACCGCAGGAGGCAACAGTTTGCGAGACGCCGGTGATGGTGAACTGCGAGATTGTCAGGCAGATCTCACTAATCGAACATCTGGTGAGCAAGAACATCTGCGATAAACGGTAAGCAGTTGAACATTAACTGTGCCCGTTGAATATGCTTTGGCTAACGTTAGCTATTTGCAGCCAACCACCTCAACAGAAATACTGTAGTAGAGTATCAAGTAGGTTACCACAATGTAAGAGGAATTGGAGTGTCTCTACTATGAAAGTGTTAATTTTGAAAGGAACAGCGAAAAAGGATACGTCTTTAGGACGAAGTTTTCTGTAAAGTATAATCATATAAAGAATGTCGCACTGAGAAGTCTTATCGCTGAGATGATAGGCATCAGGACTAATCGCCACATCCCAGAAGACGGAGAAGTGGCAATGGATATTCTTCCACACCATGATTATTTTCCAGCACCACTACATCCTCCGGAGGCAGATAACCTAATAAAAACAGAGGCAAGAGCAGAAGTACAGCAATCAAGAAGGCGATTAAAATGGGCATACCATATACACAGAGACGTTATATGCCTTTATTTTATGGCATAGAACCTAAAACTCTCAATATCTGTAAAGAGATTGCTTTGGGCTGTTGAAATACCTGCTATTAAAATGTAAGTGGAAGAGCAGCTTCCTATTGATAAACTTCCATTGTAAAATGTGGACAACAAATAATTGATTGAAGTTCAAGGCACAGGTGCTAGGGATAGTATGCATCAACTACCGGATCAACTTCAACCCCATCCGCATATTAATAATGATGACGTAAACAGCGAGATTTCAGAAAACTACAGTACCTTGGGCAGATTCTTAGTCATTCTTTACTAGTTCAGATATTTAGAACCAATACAAAGGCGTTCTCTTCCCAAGATAAACATCACACATGATCTGCGTGCAGTAATAGAACCCCAAAAGAGCAAGATTTTACCTATTCATTTGAAAGCATCATAAACTGCATTAGAAGTGCAAACTCTTGTATGTTGTGCGCCTGTGACAGCCGTTAGAATGTCGGGCCGCAAGACTAGGCCTAAAATAGGAGTCATTGCCCCAGGAAGGAATCGAGATACACCATGAAAAGTCAGGTTGGATACGGATGTCAGCAAAGTAAGGTGCTAAACAGCTTCAGATGCTTAAACGGTTTTTAAAAGGGCGAGTAACTGGGAAGCTCCAGGTCCGTACACGGTACACAAGTTCTGTTACAAGTACCTGACGAGTGTGCCTTCTCTGCTGGTAAGGTGTTTTCAGAAGATCATCGAGCACCCAGATCTGGTGCTAGGATTTATGCTCGAAGGTACTACGTTTGTATTGTCTCAAAAACCAGACGCTCAAAATTCATCTAAATTTCGACCGATAGTCTGCATTCCAACAATTTATAAATGCCTTACAGCTGTCATTGCATACTAGATTAATATGCACTGCGTCGGGTATCTACCAAGGTCACACCGTTACTGCACTCTGGTTCTATCTATTATTGAACCCATTGAGCGAAACACTTCTATATATGGTTGAACTAAAGCTATAAGCTAGTTCAGACTAGAAAGTGCAGCAAGTGATCTGTTTCACAAAGCAGTTTTCCAATTATATCCACATGGAGTTCGGACTAGATAAATGCAGAACAGTGCATTTAGCCAGAAAAGAATTAGGGACCTCAGAACTATAAGACTCAGATTGATACTGCAGATTTCTCTTAACTCAGCAAACAAGATCAGGACAATCATAAAATAGTCAAACACCGACCTTGAACGATTAAACAGAACCATCCGCGTAGAAATGACGAAGCACCGAATGCATGCTTGTGAACTTGCACCTCCATGTTAAAAATTTCGAAAAACAAACAATCGAATTCTAACATCCTTTTTGATAGTTCTAGAGATCTCAGTAATTTGTAAACATAGTTCTGGCGTTTAAGCGGGTCAAACAAATATATTTTTGGAAAAGTGAAACTTTTTTACAGTTATGAGGGAAATCAGCTTAGTTTAAAGTTCCTGACAATTTTTAAAAATAGTTCCGGAAAACACCACCAAATTTTTTTTTTAAATAGTCATCCCCCACTTTTAGGAGATTTGATTTTTCTACACAGTTCTTTCAATGCAAAAGAGTTCTGGAGTTCTCCATATAAATGTTTTAAAAAAAAATTCAAGTTACTCCAGGAAGCTCTCCCTTCCACATAATAGCTCAATTCTTACTCTCATACCATTTCTTTATCAAAGCAAAATCCCAAAAGATACAGCAGTTTAAACTAATCCAAAAATTTTGAATAAAAAATTGTAACAGTCTCAGAAGTTCTGATCAGTGTTCTGTTCCCCTCGGAATAGATCCATTAAAAACTCTTATACCATTTTTTGATTAAACGAAAACCCAAAAAGCTTCAGCAATTAAAAATAACCGACAAATTTTGAATGTTAAATTCTTAAGATTTCTAGAAATTCTGCTCAGAGTTCTGTTCCCCCCAAAAAAGTTCGAATAAAAACTTTGACACCACTTTTTGATCAAACGAATCCCCAAAAAGCTACACGAGTTCAAAATGAACCAAAAATATTGAATTTGAAAATCTTAAGACTTCGTAAAGTTCAGTATTAGTAGCACTATCAAACCATCTTATAAGATGTTGCAATCAAGCTAAACCCCAAAAAGATACAGCATTTCAAAGTGTACAGTTTACAGTTAGTCCCCCACCCTCGGCCACCCACCCGGAATAACCACTATCAAAAACTCTTATAAGATATGTCGGGCAACCCCCCCCCCCCCCCCCCACCAAACACAAAAAGACACAAGAAATATTTCGATCAAATCAAAACCCAAATATCTACAGCCGCTCAAAGTAGCTAAATAAAATCGAATTCAAACATTTTAACTGTTCCAGAATTTCTGATCAGAGTTCTGTTCCCCCGAGGAAAACAGGTCAGAAATTTTTGATCAGGGTTCTGTTCCCTCCGGAATAGGTCTATTGTAAAACTCTCATAACAGGTTATGTTTAAACCTAACACCAAATGGGTACAGCAGTTTAGTGCCCCCGAATATATAGAATTTCACAATTTTAAGACTTCCAAAAGTTCTTTTTGTAGTTCTGTTTACTTCCCTCGGAATAGATCTATCAAACAGTCTTATAACATAGTTTGATCAAACCAAAACCCAAAAAGCTACATCAGTTCAAAGCACCTCGAAAATTTTTAATTCAAGCATTTTAACAGTTCCAGAATTTCTTATCAGGATTATGTTCCTCCCGAAAAGTTCTACTTAAAACTTTTATACCCCTTTTTAATCAAGCAAAAACCCAAAGTAGATAGAGCAGAGAAGGCTTTGAATATCAGGAAAGAAACTATAGAGGAGTCAGAAACGCAATGGAGACAAAGGCCATCCACAACTAACACACCAAAACGTTAGATGATTATGAAACAATGTGCTTCCAAAATGCACAGAACATCTGGAACATGTAGGTGTCCGTGGAGTACTGGAAACAACTCAAAAATCGGTTTTAATAAAAACTTGTGGCATTATAAGAAATGTTCTAGATCATCAGGAAGAAGGCAACGAAAAACCTGTTGAGTGACAGATGTAATCTCTAAAAAAGAATCCAGAGACGCCTTATGTCACCTCCAATACTCGCTAGCTTGGTCCAAGGACGAATTTAAAAAAGAATAATAATGTAAGCAATTTTCAGAAAATGTAAGTTTGAGTATGTTTTGTCCCTGAACCATTATACGAAAATCATCAATCATGTACTCAGTGGATTCGTTGGTGTCTCCGCACTTCTTTGCGATAATTTTTGGCGCTGACAACCCTATGCCGAATCGCAGTGATAAATTCTTCTCTTTCATCATGTTGATCTAACGGTTTGGGGTGCTCGTCGTCGATGGAGTTTTGTTCAAGGGCTTCTCTGAGGACGAATTCAATGCCGTATAATCGATGCCCGCTCTACAAATGGTGCTCTGATGCGCAGCATCTGGATTGCTGTTAAAATAGTCTCGCAACTGTATAACTTGTGACTTGCACAGTTTCTTGACGTTTAAACCACCTCTAACCCTTCCACGTCGTAGTAGAACTTCAAAATTTCAATCTCTGAAACTGTAGTGCATTCGGCGTTTCTTCATTTCTACGCATATGGTTCCTTCTATCATTTCAAGGTTGGTGTTCGACCATTTGTTGCGCACAAAGCAGTACGTGAGGCCAGATATGGCATAGGTGTTGATTGATGTTTCCTTATTTACCGAGCACAGAGACCCTGCTGATGAAAACGCACTGAAACATCACTGAAACAACTTAAAAGATGCAGAAAATATGACGCAAATGTAGGGTTATTCTGAACATTATTTTGATAATACTAGAAAACGGAAAAAACAAACTTACAGCTGTCATATTCTCATGTGTCGGGACTCGTAAAAATCCACTTCATCCAGAAAATTCCCTACTGTGCTTTCCGTCTCCCGTAGCTAGGATAAAGCTAGGGAAAGACAAATCACTAGGCTATATTCATGTATTTTGAGCTGCTTAATTCGAATCTGGCCTCAGAATTTCTCGTACAGGCCAGAGTTTTACCCAAGATGCAGGAAATCGGGGGAGATCTAGGGACATTCTGGACGTTCTTTTGATAATACCAGTATACGCGAAAATAGATACATTGATGGCATATACATAAGTGTAGCGACTTATAGAGACTTAATTTGTACACAGAAATTCTCTAGTGTGCCTTCTGTTTCCCTTAGATTGGGTAATTCTATGAAAATTGAAGGTGTTTCTCATATTATATAGATCTATGTGTGCAAAAATAAAAAAAAAATAAAATACCCGTTGCAGATTTGCGTGCTAGATCATAACTTGAACGCCAAATTTTTCGGGCTTGTTCCATTTTCCCTCTAGATGCAAAAATTAGCCTAGGGCTAATAAAAAAGGCCTAGGGATTTTCTGGTCACATAAGCTCACAAGAAAGAGCTGCCTAGAATAGCCCTAGATTTTTCCTTATTTCCTGCATCTAGGGGAAAGTTCAAAATACATGAATATAGCCTATACTCAGCAAACACGTTCTGTAACTGTTCCAGATCAAAAAAGGGACTGTGTTCTATAACAGTTGTTAAAAGATGGTGACACACCTGTTCTCGAACACTGTGACAAAACTGTGACCGAACTGTTCTAGAACAAAAAGGTAACAGTGTTCTAGAACACTGTGACAAAATTGTGACATAACTGTTACATGTGTGTTCTAGAACGAATTAGGAAAAAATATTAATAACTGTTCCAGAAAACTTGTTACGTAATTGTTCTTGAACTAAGCAACCGCAGACCCTCTGTAACATTTATTCCAAGTTCTTTCTAGAATTGTGCCGTAATAGTGTTATATCAAAGTTCGAGAACCCTGTTACAAGTATATTCTAGAACAAATTAAGGAAAAAGATTAATAACTGTTTCAGAACAGTTCTTCCGTTATTGTTTTAGAACTGACCAATCACATACGTTTTATAGCATTTGTTCTAGAACCAGGGGCGGATCCAGCGAGGGGCGAGGATAGGCGATCGCCCCCCCCCCCCCTGAGCCTACAAATATTTTAGCAATTCGCCAAAAATTTCCTTTTTTTTAGAATTTAAAGAT
>JAAAKG020142142.1:0-11683 GCA_010014905.2 Druon quercuslanigerum
CGTTTTACTAAACTCGTAATATCTTGTGATATACAAAACGAAATAATATGATACTTGCGCAGATTTATTCGTCAATCCCTAAGGAACAACTTTCTCACTGAAAGTTCTCTGAGAAACAACGATTCGTATCTTTTTTTTTAATGTGAACACGCGCGAACAGGATAAGCGAGGGTTGTCGGGAAATTGCATAACGTTCGGGGGCACTTTCAAGCGGCCACGCGCACGTCCCATTCTTCGATCCAGCCGTTCAATTTTACCGAACTGTAATATTTCCAAAGATTTAAAAGTATTTTAAGGGTTTTTAAAGAATTTCAGAAGATTTAAAGGACTTTCATCAATATTCAATTTTTTAAGCTATTTGAAAAATGCCAGGGGATTTAAACGTTTTTTAAAAGAACTTTAATCAATAAGTTTAAATTTAATTTATATTCATCACAAAATGTCAAGTATTTTAAAGAATTTTGTAGAATTTAAACTTTTAATTAGAATTTCAAGGGATATCAAATATTTAAAGCTGTTTCGACAAATTTTTTAGGGGTTTCACAAATTTCAAGGAATGTCAAAGAATATCACACAATATTTAAAGGATTTTATATGTCCTCCATCTATTTTAAAGACTTTAGGGAATTTTACATATTTTAAGGAATTTCAAATGCTTTATACCTACTTCTAAAATGGATTTTTACGTTTTTCAAAGATTTCAGGGTATTCCAATTTTAATATATTACAAAAACGCATAGGATTTCAAAGAATTTTTTACGATTTCTGAAGATTTCAAGATATTTCTACTGAACTTTAGGACTTCCAAAGATTTTAATGTATTTTAAGGTTTTAAACTTTTCAAGGAACTCAAAAGATTTATAAGAATTAAAAAGTTTTTTTTAAAGAACTTGTATTTAGGAACAATGTATTTCATGCTCTTTTTAAAAATTGCAAGAATTTCGAAAGATATCCAAAATTTCAAGCATTCTCAAAACATTTTTTTTATAATTTTCAAAGATTTCAACAAATTTTAAAGGATATTACAAGTTTTAAGAGATTTTATATGTTCTTCAACTATTTTTAAGATTTTAGGGGATTTAAACAGATACAAAAAATTTTAGTCAATTTAAAAATATTTCCAATGATATCAAAGGATTTTAAAAGGTTTACAAGGATTTCAATTACATTTTTTAAATGGATTTTAAAAATTTCAAGAGAATTCACAGGTTCTGAGTGATCTACAAAAAATCGTTCCATTGCAATATGCAATATTTTTCAGTCACCTAAATAAATTGTTCTGCCATCCCATGCAATCGTGCAATCTTGCCTACACACAAAAAAAAGAATAATTAACCCCTCATGGATTTCTAATTTTCAACGCATAAAACTCAACACGTGAAATCACAAGACCCATTTTTAGACGAATTGTTTACTTTCAGTAAGGCATTATTACAAATAATATATAACTTTTATCGAAATCTATTACTAATTGCACAGTCTAAAATTAAAAATCTAACGCAATATAATCAACTTTATTTCCTTCATGCCAAATGATCATACAGAGAGAACGCAATGCCTTCGAATCGAATACACTGACAGTTCGCATTTTTCAAAAAAGTCTAAATAGAGCATAATCATCGAAAACAATCTGCAATCAGAATTTTACTTTTTGACTTTAGTTGATAACGAAAATTAATTTGTAAACGACACTTCTGCAAAAAACAAGAAAGAGCATTGGAAAACCATTTGGATCATTCTGAAATTTATTTCAACTTTAAAAGCAGTCATACTTGAATTTTAAATCATATAAGATTAAAAAATTACCATTTTTAGCCGTCCCAAAATTATCAAGCTTGGAAATTTTAAGGCATCCGAATGTAACATGCATCCAAACTCAGAAGCAAGCAAATTTACCGCAACAATTGGAATCCACTCAAATTTGAAGACATTAAAACTAAAAACATTCCATTTTGTCTTTCTCAATTTTTGCAGACGTCAATTAAGGCCATATAGTATTTATCCGATACTTACCTTACCAATATCTCGGTAAAGTAAAGAAAAAATCGAAAAAGCACTATCTGGCCTTAAAAAAATATTATTTGAATCTGATCGAACGAACTATTGGCGTTGTGTAACAGTCAGCAGTCCTTGTAATGTTACAGATACCGTCTTAAATCACCTAAAATCGCCTCGTTGCCAGTTAACAACTACTTTGTACAACGAAATTATTACCTAGAACTAGAAAATTAGATTAAAAGTCACTGCATCGGACGAGATCCAATAACACGATAACAATCTTCTTCTTCTTTTTTTCACCGGAAGACAAAAACAAGCGATTCGAACAATTCTTCCGAAATCGACATTGTGAATTGACAACGAGGCCTCATTACTGTCACCACTACTAAGAAAACAGTTTAGCAAAGCAACAGACAACGAGTGATTCCCTAGTACAATGATTTATATCTCCGTCAGAATAAAAGTCGGTAACTAAAAGTAAGTTTGTTTATATGTATAGTGCTTGCATAATATAGTATCGTCGAACCTAAATAATAAATACATTTTATACAGTCACAGACCTCTCATACAGAATGTCCATACTCACGCAGAATACCTTCATTCCGCCGACGAAAATACAATTCTAAACATTTTCGATTCTTTCCGTCAGTGTATCAACAACATTATTGAAAGAGGATTTCTTAAAAATCATGCGACAATTATAATCAGGCCTTGTATTGGGAATAATTAAACTGCAATGCGCCATCTGCTGTCAAAAATTAGAAACTGAAAGTTAGATTAGAATTCATATTTCAATTCCAATCGTCTATTTGCTCAAATTGGTTTGCATAATCTGCATCAAAATTTTCGCTATGTTCATTGTATCAGATGGAAATTCCATCGGCAACTCTCTGTATTTGATCACTATTGCATGCATAAATCAAAATGGTTCTTGAAACTTTGACCTGTTATTTATAGTTCGAATTTTTGGCGCCAGATGGCGCAATGTTCGACCGCCATTCCCAAATTCGCGAATTTTGAGAAGGCAGCTAGATTTCGATTAGTTGATGTAAATTGTATACTTTCGAGGGCATTCTGTATAGAATGGCCTTTAAAATTACGAGATATTTACAGTAAAAAAGTTTAATTGGTCATGTTCCTACTTATTGTAGAGTTGAGTACCGCGTTGCGTATTGTTGTCCGTATTTGGCTACGTAGTCGCGTACTTCAGTCGTTCAGTGTCTTGCAAGTCATGCAAGTTTCCGTGATTCTGAGTCAGTCTAACGTCGAACTGGGTGTGTCTCTGCATCTTGCTTTCTTCATCGATAATAATCGTTATTCAAATGAATCGTCGATCCAATGGCGATATTTTAAAAGACAGCTGGATAGCTAAGTTACATTTCAAAATTGGAAAGGGTTTCAATTTAAACCTATTTCCATTTTCCTCTACATCTTCAGAGTTTAGACGCCTACAAATTGCAGACTTCTACAATTTTCATTTGCAAGTTCAGATTTTTTCCAACTGTAAACGACTTATAAACTCTCAACATGTATCAAAATTTGTTGGTACTTCCCAATTTAGGATGGAATTTTATCGGGCCGGAAATGGCACGCCTCGCAATAGAAAATATTCTAACTGAAGCTGCCAAAGACAAGCAAAATTTAAAGCATCCCAAATTAAAAAGGCCAAAAACACTCGTGTAATCGCCATTGTAATCTATGGATCATTTCTCTGCATATGTGTGTTTGTTTTTAGTAAGAGTATCTACTTAAGACTAAGGTTTTTACTGAAACCTTTCCGTTAAGCCGAGTCTCTCATGTAAACCCGAAACCAAATAAAATTAAAACGGGAGAGCCAATTACAATTTGACGGTGGTCATTGTAAAATTACAATAGGTCTACCAGTTTCGGCTAGAATATAAAGAAAAGAGATATCTTGGCATCAAAAATGATGTTTCTGAAATGAAGGAACCTAAAGCATGGCTATAAATTTACTTTAACTGGTAAAAAAAAACGATCCTGGATTGTTCTCTCGGTATTATTTTAGGTTGAGTCGCGCGCTTACGGAAAGTGCGAGACTGTTTTGGATTCACCAGATAGTGAATTATATTTTAGGATATATTGACACATCTTGGATATCAGGATCGGTGGATTAAAATTGGAAGCCTTGCATCGGTATCTGAGAGGAATCCGGGGTTGTGAATTGAAATTGTTGGCTCTGGGTGTCCACTGAAGGAGCGATTCTTGTGTCTTCTTCTTCAGAACCGAAATAACGTTCGATGATATCGAAAGCTTTTTGATAGATGTCCAAATTCTGATGAGACTGGAGAAATTCGATCTTGTCTAGGCCTGGAAAAAAAGGTTCAGATTCATCCAGTGTTTTCACAGATTTCGAACTCTTAAAGTGTTAAGAGAAAAAGTTCAAAAATAAGCGACAAATTAATAATTTTAGGTGGAACTCTTCTGAATTTGAAGCTGCGCTAAAAAATCTGGAGATAACTATTATAATCTGGACATTAAAAATCTATACTCTTCCGAATTGGAAAATTAAAAACTAGGAGACTTAAAAGTAACCTTTTTAAATCCCTCATAAAAAAAATTTTCAAGCCAGACCTTATAAACTATAAGAGCTTTTGCCAATACATTTCAGGGCTCACTGCTGATAAAAATCCATTACAAACAAGTGATCTCTAAAAAATAAAAAATGTAAATGCAATAAAACTTAGGTAAACTCAAGACTGAGAACTTTTAAATTCTGTTGATTTATTTTTTAATTCGGATATTTTATTAGTCAAAGTTCTGAGGTATTCAAAAGGCTTTTTAAAACAAATTAGAAAAAAATAATGTTAAAAAACTGAAAATTACTGTATTATGGAACACTGGCTTCCTTTGCACTTTTCATGCCTTGTATATATTAATTTCTTTTATGGTTTTTTTTTCTTGTAAGTATGAAGACCTGAGTTGTTGAACTAATTTTTCAAAGCGTTCTAGAAAAATCACAAATGGATCTTCAAAATATCTTTTTAGGCTCAGCTACATAAATATAATTTTTAACCAGAGACAGATGAAATTTATTTGTAGTAAATTATATTAGCGAAAGGTCCTCAAATATATTAGAATCCCCTTAATGATAATACATTGATGTTCAAAAAATTGTTTAAGGTTATCTAAATAATTATAATTTAAATATTAAATAAAAAAAATCAGGGAATTATTTTATTTTAATTTTCAAATTCTTATTTTTTCCTAGATGTTTTTTTATCCGTAAAAAGTTCCGATGTATTTAAGACAAAAATAATTAAAGCTATAGCCATAACATAAAATATCTGAAATCCCATAAAAAATACTATGCGTGAAATACGTTTTTTTCCGTTTTTTGATTCCTTGTACTTGACATTTCTTGAAAGGTATTTCGATAAATTTGATTTCTGTTAGATGTCCAGAATATCTTTTTACAGGGTGTCCAGCTATTCTTCACAACAAAATTCAATGTATTTTCCAGATTTTTCGAGTCAAGAAACCAAGTTTTTCCACTTTTTTGCATCAAATATGAAATAAACGTTTTTTATACAAGTAAAAAATGAGCCACTTCCTTTTCTAACTGACCAGCAATTCCTAAAGAAAGCTGAATCATAAATAGATAAATTCTTAATTTTTTGCGAACATAAGTGGTCTTTGTGATATATTTGGGAATATTTTTAAATATTTGTAGTCTTTGAAATGTGTGAAATCTTTGTGAATTCGTTGCAATTTTTTGAAGTATTACAAATCTTAGTGAACGCTCGAAATTTCTGTAAAATCTTTTGGAATTATTTAAAGCTTTTGTAAAATCTTTAAAATGAGTGAAATGTTTTGAAATCTTTCATATCTAGTTTACTGCACATTGGCTGAAATGTTTATAAAATCCTCTGTGTTCTTTGAAATCACTGGAATATTTGAAAGACTTGTGAAATCTAAAATATTTCGGCAATTTTTTTTAATCGTTAAAAATTAGTACAATATTTGAAATCTTTGTTAAATCTTTTAAAATCTTCTAAAAAATTTTGATATCGTTTAAAATATTTAAAACGTTTTGAAATCTTTATGAAATCTTTCTTTAATTTTTGTTCGTAAAATTTTTTTTTGTTCGTTTGAAATCACTAAAATATTTTGAAAACTTTAAAATTCTTGAAATCCTTATGAAATATTTTTGAAATCTTTCGGAAATAATTTGTAACATTTTGTATTCGTTTAAAAGCATTGAAATATTTCAAATGTTTTGAAATCTTTTGAATATATTGTTAAATCATTCCAAATTTTTTAAACGTTTGTGAAATCTATTGATATCTCCTAAACGAAATTTGGAATTGTTTAAAATCTCTGAAATGTTTTGAAATCATAGAAATATGGTTTGCTATACCCTTTTTAAAATCCTTGAAATCTTTTGAAAGTTTTAAAATCATTGTGAAATGTTCGACATCTTGGAGAAATTTTTATAAAAACTTGTTAATCTAGTGTACACGGCTTTTTTGTATTCGAAAATTTTGAAATTGTGAAATATTTTGAAATGTTTGTGAAATCTTTCTTATCCTCATGTTTTTTTAATCTTTCGTATTCGTTGAAATTATTGAATTATTTGAAATCTTCTAAAATCGTTTAAGATCTTGGAAAGGTTTTGAAATCATTAAAACCTTAAGCAGTTTACCATTTTTCATATCTTTGAAATCCTTTATATTTTTAAAGTTTTAAAATGTTTGTTAAATTGTTTGGAGTCTTTATTAAAATTTTTTGTACACGCCTTTTTTTAAATCTTTGACATCCGTGAAATCTGTGTGCAATGGTAAAAATATTATATATATTTTGAAATGTTTGAAATTCTTTGAAATCTTTAGAAATATTTTGTAACCTTTTGAAATATGGTTTACAATCAAAAACCGAGTGATAAACCCCTAAAAATCCTTTGTATGGCGATAAATAATTTTAATTATAAAAAAGAGAATTAACATCGAAATTTTCAACTAATAATTTTTATAAGTTCAAGTTCAATACCAAAACAAAATTTACACTTCAATATTCTATATTAGCGGAGAATAAATTAAATACTTATAGAATTATTCATAATATTCAAATCTGTTCTTTGCAATTTATAAAATAATTGGTACAGTATACAAAAAGGGTCTTTAAATCTCTGTATTTATTATTTAATAAAGAAAAGATAAATTATATCTTGATAAATAAAAAACTTTTCAGTAGCAATATTTTCTATGAACGAGACGTTTCTTCCATAATAGACTAAAATATTTGACTTATTCTTCGCATTTCAATAAAATTACTGCTTTAAGAGAAAAAAAATTTAATTCAAGGTTCTCGTGAAAAATTCAATTAGTAACAATACCAATTAGGAAAAGAACCATTTTATTAATCGCATTTTCATAACGGACAAGACATCATATTTACTGTACCCCAGTAGTCAGCTTTTATTTTTGTAAGGAAATAAATAAAGAAAAATCGAATTTTTCTTTTTAGTTTCAATTTCCATGTTGCTTTATGCATGGAACACAAAAATAATATCCCGTACATTTCCGCACCAATCAAATTCCCTACACGCTAGACATCCTGAACAATTACACTAAATAATAATTTTAAATAATAAAAAATTCCGAATACAATATTTCAAATTCAAAGTTTCGAATTTTTTTTATTAAAATAATAATTAAATAAAAATTAAAAAATGTTATTTATATTACCATTAAAATAGTCAAATATTACGCATTTTTATTTTAAACATTTTAACTAATATTTGTCAAATGGTGCCCTGTACTTTTCAAAATTAAAATTTATGAAATGGAACAAGAGAAATTGTAGCGTTCAAAACTGAACATTCAGCACTCATAATTTTAAACGTAAAACTTTGACCATTTTTGGTTAAGGCTTTCAATTCAACATAGTTTGTATTCCTAAATAAATAAATCAATTTCCACATGTCCATACACTGTATACCTTGAACAATTACACTAAATAGTTATTTCAAATTTCGAAATGTTCTGAATGTAACATTTCAAATTCAGTAACGAAAATTCGACATTTTTTAATTGAAATAACCGATTTGAATTGAGAAATAATTATTTCTTGCAATACCAGATTATCGATCAAAATATAAATGCACTTTCATTTTCACCTTCATTTTTTCACTTTCAATCATAAATAACTATTATTTTTATTTTAAACGTTCACTATAATATCTGTTAAAAGGTGTCTCATACATTTTAAAATTATAACTTCCGAAATGGAATAAGTCAAAATGTAGCGTTCCAAAATTGAAAATTCAGCTTTCTTAAATTTTAAACATACAATTGTATCAATCTTGACAAATCTGTTGCAATTTTTAATTTAAACAGAAAAAAAACATAAAACAATTTTAAAACATGAATTTCCAAATATCTATTTTAAATACATATTTATTAAAATAAATATTTCAAATATCTGTTTGTTAGAAAGGTAAAAAAAATGACATACCATAGCATTCCTCGATCAGAACAGCGTAGGGATTCACTCCGTTGTGAACCGTCGCGTCTTGTTCTCCGAGTCTCAGGATGTTTTCTAAGCCATTTAAAGCAACTTGCACAATCTTCGAATCCATAACCGTGAGAAGATCGCACAAGGGTGAAATACATCCTTGTTCTGCCAAATAACGAATTTGTTCGGGTGTACCGCCACTCGTCGCGTTAGTTATGGCCCAGGCTGCTTCTTTTCTGGTTTTAAATTCGGCTTTTCCCAAAATGTCTATCAAAACCGGGAAAATATTCCCTTCGATAACAGCCTGAACAGAATGAAAGAAAATTTTTCTTTGAGCTGTAATCTTATGAAGTTAAATCGAATCCGAATACAAAATTGAAAAGAAAGGATATTTAAATGAAGCTTTTGAAGTTTTTGAAGCATCTAAATCCAAAGTTAGATAGTTCCTCTACAATTTAGACACATCCAGGGCACGGATTCATTTCAGAAATCGAAAATAGTATTTATAGTGGCACAAACTTGGCAAAATATTATCCAAATAGTATCAAGAATTTAACAAAATAATAAACTCGTTATATAAGCAGAATTCGGAATGACTCAAATGATTTTTGTAAAAATCGCAGAAGTGACGTAAGTCGCATGGACATTCAAGCCTAACTTGAATTTTCTTCTTTCTAGCATAAAAATCTAAGGATTTTGCAAATTATATTTTCACCAATGAAACTAGTTAATAAATCATTCTTTTTTTTAAGCAATAAAACATACAAAAATTAAACAAAACAATAATTTGAAAAAAAGTATATAAAATTATAATGCTAATTTTGCATTCTATGGATGAACTTTGCATTTCTAAAAGATTTTATTACGTAATTTCTAAACATAATTTATAGATAAGTGCTATTGTTCGATTTTGCTACCATTTGATTAAACGTTGAATAAATTTGTTTAATTTATTATTAATGAACAAATAACTAACAAATCTAATCACAACGCTGACCATTCCATTCCAGAAAAAGAGACTTTTAGAGGAAGAGAAAAATATAATTAAAGAAAAATAATCACATACAATGAAACTAATTAAAATCTGATACAAAATATTTGTAAGGATAAAGATCCAATAAACATCCAATAAAATTAATAATTTTTCTGCAAACACGATCAATTTAATTTTCATTATTTTGAAATAAGGTAAATTTATGTTTTAAATGTATTCAAAATGAATTTTACAATTTTGCTCATTTAAAGTGTTTAAAATTTAATTTTGAATAATTTGGAAGTTTTAGTTCATTTTTCTTTGTGAACTCAACATCATTTAATGTCGAAAACTTTCGATTTTCTATTCCTTTTTTATTTTTTATTTTTCCTTTTTTATTTTTAACGTCTTATTAATAGGGAAGGAACTTCTAATTTTCACTACTTTCAAAACAGAAAACATTGGATTTTTTTAATTTATGAAGGCTGAATGCTTTTATTCGGATTAATAGATTAATCAAATTTTTTCTTTAAAAAATCCTGCAAAAAAAATTGCTGTCAAATCTCACAGATGATTTTTTGTCGATTTCAGAAATCTTTTGAAACCTATTTTTAAATATTCTCTTAAAATGGATTGTTCAAAATAAAAAATCATTTTAAATTTTCCCAGAAATCTCAAAACTATATATTTTTTTTGCCTAAGAATCCTTTAAAATCCTTAAAAGGGTAAAAATTTTATTTCGAAACCTTAAAAAATCTACGGTTTTTTTTTAATTTGTTGAAATCTTTTGAAATAAAATTTTTGTTTGCTTTTTGTTTCAAAACTTCTAAATATGTTTTCAAATTATTCGAATTTTTTTCTAAAAATAATCCTGAAAAATAACAAAATTTCTGTAAAATCATACCAGATTTTTTTTGACAATTTTGGAAATCTTTTGAAAACTTTTTAATTTTCCTAGAAATCTTAATTTGAAGTTATTTTTATGAATCCTTTCGCAACTCTTAAAAGGCTTCTAAATTTGTTTAAGATCTGCAAAACTCTTAATTTTGTTTGAAATTATTTGAAATCATAACATTTTTAATTAATTTTGATTCTTTTCAAACCCAATTATTGGTCACTTTTAATATTTAAAAGTTACCAATACTTAAAGTAGCCTTCAAAAGTATATTTGAAAATTATTTAAATTAAAACATCTACGCTTAAAAATTAAGATCTAAAATGAAAAAGGTTTAAAGTAAACGATTTTCGAACTACTCATTGTAAATTGAACAACAACTGAACCTAACATTAAAAAAAAGTTGAAATCGAAGTTAATTCAAATTTATAAATAGGTACTCAAGAAATAGAAAAGGCAGAATGTTTATTCCAAATTACATTGTATCATTATCTGCTATACAATTGGTGATATTTCAAGTAAATGGGTAAATTTCTCTTCGAGACATTTTGTAAAATTCTTGCCAAAAAAGAAATTCACAGTCATTTTCACGTTTTCGTCCGAGCCCTGTACATTCTTTTGTAATTTAGACGCAATAAATTGCATTAGATTAAACTAAACAAACCTGAATCTGTTGAGGATTTCCGGCAGTAATATTAGAAACTGTCCAGCACGCTTCCTTGCGAACGCTTTCACGATTCGATCCTAGCAAATGTAGCAGACATGGAAGTGCTGAACAATTCAATACCACCTGGGTTTGGACGTCGTCTCCTGTGACAATATTGCCCACAGCGCGTAACGCTGCGCTAATTACGTTGTTTTGCTCATGCCTTTAAAATCATAGAAAATAGTCACCGTTATTTTTTTCCCTTTCATCAAATATTAAGTTAGTAAATTTATTATTTTTAAATTTATGAAAATTTAATACTTTGTTTATATATTATTGTAACTAAATTTTTTAAACTAAACTAAACTGAAGACACGAAAATGACAATTCGGTAAGGAACATTTATTAGAAATTCCTTTTTTTTATGATTTCAAGTAATTGAGAAAGAAATTTTACGGTAAATAGAAAAAACATACGAAGAAAGATCATAAGGACTACGAAAACCGTGTGGTCAGAATTACTAGAATAAATTTTACAAGTAATTTTCGAATTAATAGGAACTGGAAATCCATAAAACTGCAAATTAACCCATTAACAGGGGCGGATCCAGCCAGCTACCTAGCGGGGGGGGGGGGGCGATCGTAGAAATTTTTTTTTGAAATTTTAAAAAAAAAAGGAAATTTTTGGCGGTAATTGC
>JAAAKG020142143.1:0-11683 GCA_010014905.2 Druon quercuslanigerum
GTGCGATGGAGCGCATTTAAAGTTCTTCAAGATTACGTATTTAGAAGTTATGTTTTCAAAAGTGGGGGGGGGGGGGGCTGGTGACACGCTACCCCCACACACATTAACACTTGAAATAACTTCTTCAGTTTCGTAGCGCAAAATTTTTACTTTCTGGTGCAATGGAGCACGTTTGGGGTGCTAGGGTACAATTGAATGGGTTTCTATAAATGTAAAAATATGTGGTGAAGGGGGGGGGGGGGGTACTGTAACGGACCTAGTGTTGGACACGTAAATAATAATATTTCTCTAAAAAATGTTTCAGAAAATCAATTTTTATTGTTTCGTTACAAAAATGACCGTAATACTCTAATAAAAATTTAATAACAATCAGTCATAATTATTGTTGTTAGCGATAAAAAATATTTTATTCTTATAATTTCTTGGGATTCTCAAACACGTACATACTGTTAAATACGCGCACACTTTCAGTAATTATTTATAAAAGTGTTTATAATGATTTATTAATCCGCAATACGTAGTAATTTTCCATGATGAATATCATTCTCATAAATTTATGATACCTTCTACCCTTTCGGAGAAAAATAAAAAAAAATTTCTTCCAAGAAACTGCAGTTGTATTTTCTATTAACAGTATAAATCTGTTATTAACTATATTACAAATTGCTTTTGTGTGCATATTTTCCAAATTAGGACAAAATAGTCTTGGTATTTAAATTTATTCTTCGAGTTTTACAATTTCTGTTAAAAGGGGATAACTCCACCTTCTTTGTTTAAAAAATGTATTTTGTACAAATTTTTGTTTATTTATTTTTATAAATATTGAATTTTTTATTTTTCTAGGAAACGGTACAAGATATTATAAACGAGTGAAGAAATTTTGTGTAAGATTATTTTAATTATGCAAACTATTTTTTTACCATTTTTTCGTATCTGCTGTTGTAAGCAAGACTAATACGCAAATTCTATTTTATACAAACAAATTCTGCTGACCTAAAAAGTTATTTAGTCTGCATAAAACTCACAAGATATTTTCCTTATGATAGTACAAAATTCAACAAAAAATTACAAAAAATATAAGTGTCGAATGTGGAATGTGGAAAAAAATCTTAAATGTTTTAATTGGTTCAAAAGTTATATAACATTAAAGAAAAAATTCGGGGTTTTTTAAAAGACGACGCCTCACCGTTACATACTAGATGGGCCTCCGACCAGTTTTCTCCACTAGATCCCGACTAAAGATAGGCGAAACTAGTCAGAGACCCATTAGAGCTTTTCAAAATTTTTGCACAGTTCTGTTCAGTAATAACTTGCGCGTACCTACGTTTCCACATTATAATTATTTAAAATTAAAGAAAATTCATATATGTTTACGATATACGATGGTGGTTCATAAGCGCGACTTTCTATATACGCAATATTCTGTTTTTTAAATAATTTATTACAAAAATGAAATAATTTTATTTGGGTTCTGTTTCTTCAAGCAATTCTTTTGATTATAAAATTTTTCTTTCAAATAATCTTATTATTTAAATATTTTTTTCGTTAAAAGAACTGAAAAAGTTATATTCGATTAAGTATATAGTTACTTGCGAAAATAAAATAATATTACTCGATTTACAAATTATTTGAATTAAAAATTTAATATGGCATTTAATACTGAAGGCAAAATATCCTAAATTTTTGATAACTCTTAACTTCTGTTTTCTGCTTTGGTTTTCAACATTTGGTGAAAACGGCGCATGTCTGGTGAAAACTCTGAATAACAAGCCGTGAGTGGACAGTCCCCCACCAAGAGTATCGCCTACAACCTTTAGTCCTCCCGCGCAAAAAAATGTCAGATAAATTATTCGTTAATCTTATCGTTAATAAAATTGAGTTAATTTTGTTGGTTTGAAGTTGTTTTCAAGTGTATATTAGGAAATATTTCAGAAAGATAACTAATCTTGTAACCTGTTTCTATAATTTTTCACAAAGATGTGACATTTGAAAGACCACAAATGAAAAAGTAGGCCTGTGACCCCTCTTTTTTACCGCTTCACATCTTTCCCCAATTTTTTTAGTGCGCCAATCGTTGAATGGATTATTTGGGCAGGATATTCAACATTTAATAAATACGTGTCTGGCTTCGCACTAAATTATACTTTTCAATTTTATCTAGGTAAATATTAAATATTTGTCTTTAATAATGCATGAAACTCACTCATTAAAGTAAAATGCAATAACTACAATCTTTACAATAAGCGTTATAAAAAACATATATTCTAAAATTTTCAATAATTAATTTGCATTTAAAATTACCTTAAAATAAGAAAATTACCTTCTAAAATTTTTTAAGTTACTTTCTTCTGGTACTATTTAATAATTTTCTTTTTTTCTTTTTTGACGGGGATGATTACGTATCTATCCCACATACGACGCGACGTCTCACTTTTCATTTCTCAGTTTTCTTCTGTTTAATTACATTCTCATCAGAGAATGTATTAGATTTGTGTAAAATGAATTTATGTCTGAACGTATGCCTGTATTCATGTAATTATGCATTTATGTTTGTATTAATGTATGTATGTCTGCCTGACTTTTGGTACACTCTTTTAGTACAGAAAAACTTGAAACTTTTAAACTCACAAGATTATCATAACAACCTTCTGAACTTTCTTGAAAAAACGAAATTTAAATTTTTTAACCAGCGGCTCTGATTTCAACCACCGAAACAAAATAATGAAAAAGAATCAATTCCATTTGGCGGTCAAACTATGCAAGATACAAAAAATATAAAAAGACAAAAATTGCCAGCCAGGAACAGATCTACGAATTGGTTAATAATCACTTTTTCATAGCAAGAGTATGAATAAGCAAATTTTTTTTTCCAGAAAAGAGCTAATTATTTATTATAAATCATTTTTGTATGGAACTCGTATTCTTTGCTTTCTTCGTAAAAAACAGAATAAAAAATAAAAAATAAAATTTTCGGACAAAAGACAAGTTGCCAAAAAAAATTAATGGAAAAGAGTTTGTTCACTCGAAAAAGATCAACAAATTTTTAATGAATAATTTTTTAATAGGACGCGAAATTTTAATTTTATATCTGAAAAATAACGTTAAAATAGCAAAATTTGGAAAAACGACACAAGCTACGAAAATAAAATTAATAAACAAAAGTTGTTCACCCCAAAAGGATCTACAGATTTTTTATTAATTACTTTTGGATAAGATGCGTATTCTCTTTTAAATCGTAAAAAGTAACATTGAAAACGAACATATATTATGGGCAGAAGAATACTGTGTTTTTGCTCATTGTCATTAAATTGCATTGTATAATTTTTGTATTTTTAAAACAAATTATATAACAAACGTAGTCGTGAAATTCAAATTTTCCGGCATATCACATGTAACATAAGTTTGTTGTAGCCGAACGGCAACAAACGTTGATCTGATTCACAAAAAGGAGACAGATATAAGAATATTTCCGCATCGCTATTAGATATACAGTGAAAACAATTATATTTCAGAACCAAATATTATACTCAAAAAGTTTATGTGCTCAGTATTGATAGCCAGATGTAGAATAATAGGTGAGGGAGTAAGGAAAAGTGTAAAATGGTAAGGGGTGAAGGGGGTCAGGGTGAACGTAGATAGTGGTGGTGATAAATATGGTTTAAGGGAAAAGGAATTGAGAGGGATAAATTGAGGGAGGAATAAAAGGGATAAAGGGACATACAGATATATGAGGATTTTGGGTTGGGGAAGACGATTGGGATAGGAAGAGTCTTGAGTAGGGGCATGGATGAATGTGGATCAGCATAGTTGTAAAGAATTTTATAGTAAGTATGAAAGAAGGGATAGGGGCATAAATGAGAAGGGATTGGCATAGGAAAGAAGAGCGGTTATGGTAGTTATGATAAGTGGTGGGTTGAAAGGGGTAGGGACCTAGTTTGTGTCCGCATTAGCCTCGGACAATTTTCTAAAGAGGAATTTGAAGAAATTGGAAAAATTACCGACGATACATTTTCTTTAAAATTTCCTTAGGATCCCAAAATTGATTCTACGTAAAACATCTCTATTCATACTGTGACCCGATTAAACTATACATTTCGTCACAATAACTTTTCGCTGTGGGTTGCACAGAGCGTGCTTCATATGTGTTGGGCGATGCCCACAATAAACAAAAGGAGGTGAAAGTTAACGGATCGGCACATGCTTCTGGTCCCGTCATTGCTAAATGCCAAAACTGCAGCCAGATGTTGCAGTTCGGGCGTATATTACGCACGCATAGGGCCCTTCTTTCCTCTTCTTTTTCCTCTTGATCGGCCCAGCTGCTTTCTGCCAGCTCAGGCCACGCGCCATATTTATCAATGGATCTTTGTATAATAAGTTAATCGGATGTGTTTTACCGAGCGGGGACGGCTTTAATACATAGGGACGTAGAAATATGGATAGAGGGAAAGAAACAAAACGGGGAATGGAAGTGAGCAGCCGTAAAGAGGTGAAGGGTGTATTCGAGCGAGCAGAAAACTTCGCCAAGAATAACAATGAGAGGAAGTGAAGGTCCAACGAACGCGCCTTTTACGTAGGCTGCTTTCCTTTCTCGATTCCGTGGAACTCTGGCAGATACAATCCATCCCTACTGCATCCTCTAATCATCGCGGGCAACCCGTTATATCCGTACCAGATAGCACCATTAACTCGTCTACCGATGTCGAGGATCGCCCGTAGCGTTTCCGTGAGTATGGCCACATATTCATTGACGGTGAATGAGCTAATAAACGCTCTACCTTCTCGCAGGCAGAGCATCCGCGCTATTATACAAATCGTTCCAGGTTTACCAAACAGATACTCACAAGTGGCTCTTATATTTGTTGATACTTTACATGATAGTGTAATGTTAATACCCCTTTCGAGGAATATTTTTAAGGCATATCGGAGTAAAATTACCCGTGGGAGTAAAGTTGTTAATGTGAATAAATCATCTACTTGTTTAATGAGGGAACAGAACTAGTATTATAAAATAGAAACGTTTAATATCGAAAAAATGGACTAAAAATTTAGCTTACTTCCTAATTTTAACTAACATTTTAAAAAAATTATTCAGTTAAATAATTATTCGCTTAGGTACTTACACTTTGATAGAATAATACTTATACTATTTTCGACAAAAAAAGGTCTTTAATCCTCAATTAAGAATCATCTGCAAGCCGTTACTAAATCACTTGAAGTACCTTGCAGTACCTTAAAGATATTAAAGGTGCACAGGGATCTTTCTCCTTCGTATGTTCACAGACTAATTTGTTATGAATGTATACAAATACATTAATTAATTGAATAAACTGTATTTCGAAATTGAAAAGTCTTCGTTAAACTTTCGCATTTGAAACAAATATAAAATCTAAGATATGGTCTTAATATTGGCATTTTCATATCAATATGAAAATGTGAAGTGTAATAGTGGAAGTCATTTTTGCAAAATTAACATCTCACTAACCCTTATTATTAAAATTGTTGAACAGGGCGATAAACATTGAGCTCACTGCGTTATCCTGGTCTGCCCGAAGTACGCTTATATAAAGCATTATCCAAATAAACTGTATGAAACCTATAATACGTAAAACTTTCTATTATTATTTAAACTTCTCTCATAATTAAACAACTGCTTTTTTTAAGAATTGAAATGTTCTGATGGGTAATAATATCATAGATGGTACAGAATTTTGTCAGCTCACAAGCGAGGTTTGACTTGCAAACTAAGAGCGAGACAAATCGATTTAAACATCCAAACATTGGTCCAATATGGCACAAATGGTGAGGTTTGGCAATTTTCTACTGGGTTTTCATGCACTTATTTTATCGAAAATATACTGATGTACATAATACATATATTCTAAAAGTACATTAAAAATAATGCTATTAATATAGCGTTGCGGCTAACATTGCGAAATTTTGCGTTATCTGAAATAGCTTAAAATGGGCTATGATAATAAAAAGCAGGGCACTGTTCATTATGTCAGAAGAAAATGCTACTCAATATAGCGGAATCTAAGACTTATATTTCCTTCCTTCGATTATTACTAATTCTTAATTACTATTCCTATTATTTATTTCGATACATATATATGTAGTTACTTCATATTCATGTACCACAGTGCAATACCATATCTACCTACGATTTCAAAGAAAGAGAGAAAGAGTTGATAAATTCTAATCAGCCTCACTATACAATTCCAAACCGATGCTGCCCACTGGGCACACAAAAGTTCTAAAGTTGTCCTATGAACGTCGTTTCACGGACGTCTTGAGGATGTCCTGTGAACAAGAGTTTAAAGTATAGATTTTCGGATTTCAACGGTAGATCATACTTCAATGTATGCTCAGTATGTTAACATTATCCTTGTATACCAGCATGACCGGGGATTTGTAGAGTTTATATTGAAGAAAAAATATAACACGTGCGCTTATTGAACTCGCCATTCGTAGATGCATTTCTCGAATAGTGGCTTTTGGAGTTCCAAATTAAAAAGTACGGCTGGATCGTCTCAACTTTTAGCTGAACCAAAGCTTTATTAACCCGCTACTATAGTTTG
The DNA here is from genome assembly GCA_010014905.2 of Druon quercuslanigerum. Lineage (NCBI taxonomy): Eukaryota > Metazoa > Arthropoda > Insecta > Hymenoptera > Cynipidae > Druon > Druon quercuslanigerum. The sequence goes on from JAAAKG020142143.1 coordinate 6,579, forward strand.
TTTGCTTTTTAGCGCCACCTGACAAAATCTGAAGTGAAGTTCGTGCATTTAGTCACGCTGCCCGCGTGGCTCAAAAGTTTGAACACGCCTAAGGCGCGCGACTTTTGGTTCTTGTTGTTCACATTCGATAATTTATTTATTTCGTACTTCTCACTCTGTAATATATTTGTCTTGCGCTACGCGCTCATTCATTGTGCCTCCCTCACATTTGTGCACATGCCTTTTAAAAATAATAGTCAAATCATGAGAAACTGTAATTTAATGATTGTGAATTGTATTTTCTTAAAGCTCCTTCGACTTTATCGAACACATTCTGAAAATATATCTCGTTCTTTCCCTCAATTTTGTTCAACATGCACACTTTTATCAATTTTGCAACATTATTATATAAAATGTTTATCCAATTTATTTCTGTGCCTCGGCTTAGGATTTATTCTTCAGAGATTGCAAAATAAAGTACAAAATTTATTTATTAGGATTAATTTCATATTTTTCCCTTATTTTGCATTAAAGTTTATTCTTAGCCATCCTGAAAAATGTATCATTCCAATAAGTTTATATTATTGCAATTCATAATATGCATTGATATTAAAACGGACGTTTTTTCCTTGTTCTATTTTTATAATTTAAAAAGTGCGCTTCCTACATAAAAAAACCGTTTTTATTAGAACTTGTGTCGTTTTCCATAAATTTAATTTATTTATTTACAATATTATTGTTTACGATTTGTACTAAATATACGCATCCTAGTGTAAAGTGGATCAAACAAAATTTGCAGATATAATTTAGAAGAAAAAACTTGTTGAATAAAATATTATTCTAGCTTATGTCGTTTTTTTAAAAAACTTATTTTTTTATTCAAAATTTATTTTGATAACAAAAGCTTTTTACAAATGTTTAGATATTTTTTGGCTGAACAACTTTTGTGTTATCATTTTTTTCGTTTCTTGTGTCTTTTTTTCCAAAAATGTAATTTTTTTAATGACAATTATATTTTTTACGATTATAACAAAAACTAAGCATCCTATCAAAACATTATTTATGACAATTTGTAGCTCTTTCTTGGATGAGTAACTTATTTCTAATAAATTTTTGCATAGCTTGTGTCGGTTTTCCAAAAAATTGATTCTTTTATTATTAATTTTATTTGGTACGATCAACACAAAAACTAGATATGAGGGCGTATCGAAAAAACAAAAAGTTGTTTGCGCGAAGGTCTAATAGCAATAAAACTTTCTTTAGATAGTCAAAACCATTCCCCTAAAATTTCATTAAAAAATCCTCCTGTCTCCGCATCACAGATATATCTAAAAATCACAAAAATCTAAACGCTTCTTTAAATTTAAACAAAAAAAAGTTTTCTTTTGAGATTTCTAGTATCAATAAAAATGCAATATGTTGCAATAATTTTTTTTTCACGAGGGCTGGTGAAAAACGTTCTTATAACACACCGAGAAGAGTGCGCACTTCTCGGTAGTGTGGAGATATTGATATCATCACTACAGCGATCTTAGTATATATAAATATAGACAAAGATCTTAATTAATCACTATAATGATACTACCAACGACCTACTAACAAATACCACCCTTTCTCCTTGGCATGACCCCCCCCCCCCCCCCCCCCCCCCCCCCCCCCCCCCCCCCGGAACCGCTTTCGCATTACTTCACGGGATGCCGTTCTTTATCCGTGCCTCGGCTCTTCTCTTCTGTCCCACCTTGGGATTCTTCTGCATATTATGGGCTTTTTGTCGGACCTGCCCAGCTACGTTGTTATCTTGTGCGTCCAGAAGGATTCTTCAACGCGGCTGCCTCCCTGTACGCCAAACACCTCATCGTCCCCGATAGGCGATCTGTCTGGGGCTTCGCTTCTTTTGCAGCACATATGGCCGAAGCCTAAGCAGCGGTAGCATCGAACCCTTTCCATCTTGTTATGTACGCGACAGGACACCCACCCCACCTTCAGGTGTCCTGCGCGCACCTCAGATTGCCTCTGAAGGACTTTCTCGTGATGCTCACTGGTCTGTTGTCGAAGAGGCTTCTTACGACCACTTCGACCTCCTCAGCCTTAACAGTCGGATCGATGTCCAAGACCTCGACCTCGGTGCGGGGCACAAGTTCGCGCATGTTGCCCCCCTCACCAACTACCTCCTTGATGGCTGCTGAGAACTCAGCTCTGCCTTTCGTTGCAGGACTGACCTCCACAAGCACATCTCCGCTTCTAGTTTTTCTGACCCCGCTGACTTTTACGCCAAGGGCTTCAGGCCTAACTTTGAGCTTGAGGTCCTTGAGTATCTCCGCGTAGATCAGACCCTCAGCCGGATTGATAAGAACCGCCTCGGGTCTTGCTCGTCCCTGCGTCCTCCTCTGACTCCCGGTATTACCGGATGCGGATTGCTTCTTTCTTTCTGCCTTCTTAGGGGTCGATGTTACTACCGTAACCTCCCGATTCTTTGGCTTCTTAATTGTTGGCTTGGAAAAACTTGCCTCCACTGGACTTAGTCAGTCTGAGTGCAGCTTTGGCTTGTACTCTTCCTAGCTTTCTGCACAATACTCTCATCCTGGCAATTTTGCCAACATTTTCAATGAGGTTCCTATAGAGATGTTTGCCTTTGTGTGGCTAAAATTCCGCAGTTCCGTTATTATCTCCTCTAAAGCGATGAGGAGAAGATGCTGCTCCATTAATGTCGCCTCCATCTCCGCTACGTCCCTCTTATTGACGGACTTCTCCCTTTCCTCCCTCACGTCCAAAGGACCACCCAACTGCTGACAAACGCTCCGGTTCACTTCTTTAACTTCTTTTTGTAAATAATAATGCTCCATAATGTTTCCACGAGTAGCTAGGGAAGTAAAGGTCCACCCCCGCGGAGCCCCGCATGCGGGGGTAAGGTCTGTATACTCTAGGAGGCGACCTAATATCCTAGAGACACGGTTCGAGACACCACTCCCTGGTGCCACTCAGTCCTCGGCACGGTTGTTCACGCCTTGACTTGGGGTTCTAAGTGTGTTTGGTCCGCGAGGCGTATTTTATTTCCGCCTTACCCTCTGTTTCCAGCGACTATTCCCTCATCCGCTACCTGGGGACGCGCGAAGTAGGGGTATCACCTCCTCTCCACTACAGACAACTGCAATACTATATAAGGAATGTTAACATTAACATGATTTTTATTAACTTCGAATTACAAGAAAATATCTCAAAGTGATATATTGTTCTTTATTTCACCAGAAAAATAATTTTCGGTGTCTAAATAAGGTAATAATGGTTCCGACTGTACCTATATTGACACTTGTGCAGTAAGGAGGTAATTTAAATAATTTTTATCCGAACAGAAGAACCTAGAGAATTAAAAAAAAAACAGAATTGAATTTTTCGCTATTTTATAAAGTTGTGTCACTTATCAACAACCCGGAAAAAATTTGTCTTATAAAAAGTGTGGCACTCAGTCTAGGAATCTTGAACGGGTACCACAATTTCATAAGATTTGAAAGCTTCCTTCTTAAAATGTTTACAAGATATTTCAATACTAAGTACAAAAAAGAACCACATAAAGTCCTGGACTGTCGAGAAAATTTTAAGAAAGCAGCGTATATAATTTTTAACACTGACTGGGAAAATGTGAAGGGTTCTAAAGTAAATAAAAAAGTTCGCACTGCGAAGAAGAACACCAGATTTGTAGTATTTTTTACATCATGAAGTTCACACAGTTAACGCACGAGAATCTTATTCTTCACTTATCTAACGCACCCAAACCTAATTCTATAACCTAACTTAACAATACTACATACAGTTTAATTTCCTAACGCATAATATCGCACACTAAGTATATCCGTTGAAATGGTCCTTATATACTAACTACCAAAATTATCAACGCTTGTGAGAAAGGACCAGTTCCGGGCCAAAAATTGGTGGTGCCCCAAGTGATATTTCATTTTCTTACTTCAACGTCGAATATTTTTATGATCTGTTCCATTCAAATTTTATATTATAACTATCTCATTTGATTATTTTTAATGTTAATAATATTTTATTTATTTTATTTAATGTGAATTTACTTTAAATTTATAACTGTATATTCGCGTAGAAAGTTCAGTGCACATTTACTCTTTGTGAGTTTTATAAGTGCTGGAAGATTGATAATATGAGTAAGATAAATAATTTTCTCTAAAATAAATTGAAATATACATATAACAATGAACTGTTATTGCAGACATCTTCATTTTGCATAGCCGACTGATGTTCGACTGCGCACGTCGAGGCGCCGATATATTTTCACAGACTTACTCGGACTTCCTGTAATACTAGCGCGCTATTTTTCACTTTGGGAACTTATACAAATTCTTTCGAACCAAATCAAAAATATTCACCACTTTTTTACGATTCGTCGTGGACTGAATTTGGCTTCATACTTAAATTTTGTATAGTAAATACAGAACACTTTTCCCTAGACAATTATCGAAAATTACAAGACTCGTTTGCATTAAGTATTCGAAAGTTTGAAATCTTTAATTGAAAGTTATTCAAAATCTCCAAAATTTTGATACCCGTCCAAGACTCCTGGACTAATTCTACACTTTTTACATGACACATTTTTTCCATGCAGTTGAGCATCATTCAAGTATTATATGTAATTAAATTATCATCAAGGTATTACCAATAAACTACTTTAATGTTGATTGCTGACATTAGTTTTAATTTATTCGTTCGATTTTAATTTCAAAACAGTATCATTTCTAGTGTCATAAATCAGCCTTATAGTATTACTTTGATAAATGAATGACATTATAACAAGCTAATACATGTTCCGACTATTTTTAACATTTTCATCATGTATGATTGAGAAATTATTAGAATCGTCCAAAATTTGAACCCCCCCCCCAAATCCGAAAATCAAATTTTACTATGGCGTCTGTAAGGTAGTGGACCCGATACTCGAATTCTTAATGGCGTAGTGTCAACTCTTGACCATTTAAAAGCATTTTTAAAGCATTTAAATTTGGAAAAATGTATGGAGCTATTTTTAAGTGTAATTAATTAAATAAAGGAGCTCATACGTCATCCCGGATGCTTAAGACCTAATGTTCTTACTCAAACGCGTAGGGAAACGT
>JAAAKG020142144.1:0-11682 GCA_010014905.2 Druon quercuslanigerum
TAAAAATAGAAAGAAAGAAAAATTTAGAATTTTGCGAGGAAATCTCTGAAGGCATAGTAGAATTAAATGAAGCACAAAAAGTGCAATCAGAAAATTAAATTAAAAGAAAAATTATTAATCAGGGAACAGAATTAAAACCAAAAATTAGGGAATTTATGTATGAGAAGGTATACCGACTCTTAGAGGAAAAAATTATAGAACCTTCTAGTAGTGATTGGTCTAACCCTATAGTGATGATTAAAAAAAACTAACGGGAAATACAGATTTTGTTTAGATTTCAGAAAAGTAAATAAGATTACGAAAGAAGATTTCTACTTAATTCCAATAATGTCTGAAATATTAGATACATTAAGATAAGCAAAATACATGTCAAAAATCGATCTTCGTTCAGCATATCATCAGATACCACTGGACGAAGAATCGAAACCAATTACAGCTTTTATAGTACCAGGCAAAGGAATGTATCAATTTAAGAGGATGCCATTTGGAAATAACAAATGCTCCTGCCACATTCCAGCGCCTGATGGACAGAATAATAACACCAGAATTAAAGCCAAACGTATTTTGTTATCTCAATGATATAATTATAGTTTCTAAAGATTTTGAAGAGCATTTAAAATATTTAGAAATAGTTTTAAATAAAATAAAAGATTCAGGTTTAACTATAGGTTTAGACAAATGCAATTTGGATGTTCCGAAATTAAATGTTTGGTTTTTATAGTAAATGAAAAAGGGTTGTAAGTTGATAAAGAAAAAATTTAACCAGTTTTAAATTTTCCAAGGCCAAAAACAAACAAGTTCAAAGACTGATAGGAATGGCTTCTTGGTATAGGAAATTTATTGCAAAATTTGCAGCAATTATAGAACCTTTACAAAAATTATTAAAAAAGGAAGTAAAGTGGAAATGGTCTTACAAACAGGAACAGGCATTTACGACTATTAAACACTTACTAACAACAGCACCGACTTTAGCCTGTCCTGATTTTGGAAGCTTATTCCAACTTGAAACTGATGCTAGTGATGTAGAATTAGGAGCCGTTTCAAAACAAACAATAAACGGCGAAAATTATGTTATAGCTTTTGCAAGTAGCGGTCTGAACGGAGCAGAACGAAAATATTCGGCTTCAGAAAAGGAATGTTTAGCAGTGGTCTGGGCAATTAGAAAGTTTATACCATATTAGGAGGGTTATTCTTTTAAGGTTATCACAGATCACATTGCATTGAAATGGCTTCATAATTAAAAAAATCCGACTGGCCGATTAGCAAGATGGGCTCTGGAATTGTTAGAATACGATTATGAAATAGTTTATAGAAAAGGAAGTTTAAACCATGTTCCACATGCATTATCAAGAGCTAATGAAAATGAAATAAAAGTTTCTAGTATTTTATCAAATGTAGTAGAAAATAAAGAAAAAGATTTTAATGAAATTGAGGATAATTGGTATACAAGTAAAATAATACACGTTAAAAATAAACCTGAAGAAAATCAAAATTGGAGAATACGCGACAATCATTTATATTTTTATAGACCCGACCCTTTAAGATCAAGCTTAAATTTAGATAGCAACCCGTGGAAATTAACAATACTGAAAGAACTGAGGGAACAAGTATTAATTGAAAACCATAATAATAAACAAGCAGGTCATTTAGGTATGGAAAAAACGTACGCAAAAATATCTGAAAATTATTTTTGGTCCGGAATGTACTCTCAGACTCTAAAATATGTGAAAGAGTGCGATATTTGTCAAAGAATAAAACCAAAAGTAAATATTCAAATAGGTTTTATGGGAAAGAGAATAATTGAACAACCGTGGACAGTAGTAGCATCCAATATGACGGGTCCGCTACCAATAACAAAGTAAAAAAATCAATACATTTTAGTTTTTGTAGATGTTTACAAAATGGGTAGAAATAATTCCAGTAAAAACAAATTATCATCAATAATCGAAAAAGAATTTCATAAACGTATAATTTCAAAGTGGGGAACGCCTAGACTTTTGTTTACAGATAATGGAAAAAAGTACGTAAATAAATCAATAATTAATTTAACAAAAACATTTGGGATTAGACACTCGAAAACTCCTAAATATCATGCACAGGCTAATCCAACAGAAAGATGCAATAGATCATTTAAAACAGCAGTAGAAGCGTATTTAGAAAAAGACCATAAAGCATAGGATGAAAATTTAGATGATCTGCAATTCGCTCTAAATACTAGTACACATTCTTCAACAGGTTTTACACCAACTTTTTTAAATTTAGGTAGAGAACTCCAACCCATACAAGCCTTGAATAAAGATTTAGAGGGAAAAAGCGAAATAGAATTCGAAAATTAAAAATAATTAGAGAGGAAGTGGTTAAAAATTTAGATACCGCAAGTGAAACACAATCTAGATATTACAATCTAAGACGTAGACCTATAACTTTTGAAATTAGTGAGCGAGTACTTAAAAGCAATAAAACATTGTCAAATAAAGAGGAAGGAATAGCTAACAAATTAAATAAAAATTTCGAAGGACCATTTTTCATCAAAGCCAAAATTTCACCAGCGATTTATGAAATTAAAACAAAGATTGGTAAATATTTAGGTAATTGGAACGCAAAAGATATTAAAAAAATTATTAGTAAAAAGTAAAGTTTGAATTTTTTCTTTTTGTATGGCACTGACAAATAAAACATACACCGACATTTATAAAAACAACAAAAAACAGAAAAGGCATTTATTTTCAGAAAGATGAATCCACGACTAATTGTAAAATGCAAGGATTGCTTTCTGGGGCTGGTGGGGGGAGAATTATTGACCCACACATGCAAAAAGTGGGTCGATATTCTCCAACCGCCGGCAACAGAGAGCCTAGAAGAGGAAATGGTTAGAAAGGAGGAATACGATCAGAGGAAGAAAGCCGAAACAGAAATTAATATGCAAAGAGAAATACGAAAAATAAGAAGGGAGGAAATAAAAAAGCAAGAGTTGTTTGAAAAGGAAAGGTGCGACACACCAATGCCAAAATTAAATGAAGAGCTAAGGAAAAAAGCTCCAAAGACAGAAAAAACAAAAGAAGAAAATCAAACCTGATATGGTCTTCCGAACAGAGAGGCGATAAAAGAAAAAGAGAAAGAAATAAAATAAAAACTTATCAAAATTAATATTCAACGAGAAAGGGAAAAGGAAAAAAGGACGCAAGGAGAAGAAGAGAAGAACAGCTAGAGAAGGAAAGATTAAGAAGAAGGGAAGACCGGCAGGAGAAAGAAAGAAGAAGAAAGGAAATAAATGACAATTCTGAAGGAATCTGAACAAAAAAAAAACAACTGAAAACCATAGAAGAATAAAAGGAAAAATCGTCGATTGATTGGGATACTGACATATGAAAATTTAAAATGAAATCACTTTACTCTTCAATCAACATCATAGAGCAATCCATTTTACTAACCTTTACAAACACAACAGAGAAAATAATTTTACTTTTAATATACACCACAGAATAGATATTTTTTGGAATTTAATTTAATAATATAATTTATTTTTATATGAAGAAACGAATTGTACAAGGAAATTTTTACGCTACAATAAAAATAAATACGGCTATAAGAGGCCAAGTTTGATTTCGAATAAAAAATAAAAAAAGAAGTTAGATATAAGTTAATTTTTAGGAAAGAAGAATCATGGAAAGCGTATCTTACATGTTTTTTAAAAATAATAAGAAACGAGATATTAGAAAAAGGAATGAAAATTTGGAGGCATTAGACACGACAGAAAAAAAACCTTCTTCAACATACGATGAAAATGAACCTTCATCGGACAATACATCCTTGTCCCTAAAAAAATTCAAAGGATTTTATCAGGAATGCTTGATGTAGAAATAAAAGAGGATTAAAAGCACTCACAATCAGATTATAAATTAGAAGATAAATTAGAAGATAAAAACAAGTAAGTAGGCTTGACAATCCCACTTTAGTAAAAACTAATGAAACCTTCCAAAATCGCATCTGCAACGGAGATATCTACACGAATTTTGATAATCAACATTAAAGGTATAAAACAAATGTATCCAAAAATGGGGAGAAAGATACAAATGCTGAAGATGCAGAAGAAAATTCGATATAGATAGACCAACTGTCACATTTGTGCCAACAAAGACAATGAAAGAAAGGTATGAGCAGACGCGGTAATTATCGAGACAGCCACATTCCCATTTGAAATTTCGAATACAGACAAGTTGACATACGAGAGAAGAAGCTATTTAATAATCGAGGACAGCTTAACCCGGTATATCTGGATGATGCCCTTAAAATCAGACCATGTACTTAATGCACTCTACCAATTCCTTCATCTGCACCCACCTCCTCAGAAAATCACCGAAGATAATGAATCAGTATTTCAGAATAAAAGAATAACCGAACTCTTTGACAAATTAGGAAAACATAAAATAAAAATTTCACCATATCACCCTGAAATCAGTGGAATTGCTGAAAGGCTTATATGAACCATCAGAGAATTGGCAAAAACAGTAGATAATCGACATTCAATGGCAATATTACATACAGGAGTAAAATTGTACAACCTGAGTCTTCACACGATAACTAAGAATACGCCAGAGGAGTTACTGTACGCCACCGCAAAACGTGAAATAACAAGTCAATAAGAAATCAATGAGCAACGCAGAGAAAGAAACACTGCACAACTACAGGACGCACGAGAAAAAATCACGAGGGCCAAAGATGTTAATCACAGGAAAGTACAGAAAACAGGAAATGAAGAGGATTGCTAAATAGGTGATCTAGTTCTAATTCAAATGAATGTAAAAAATAAAAAATTTTTGTCAGAAACATTAGCGATCACAAATGTTAACAAAAACACAAAAACTGTTACCCTATTCCGACGAGGTCAAGAAAATTTGAGCCATTACAATCAGGGCTAGAGATACAAGGTCTCTGAATAAAATTCATCTATTGCAGATTTGGTGGACCGAAGAAGCACACAGCATACAACCATTGGACTCGCCTATCATGAAGGAAGGTCTGTTTAAAGCGCAGCTATATCACGAGGCTTGGGACACCGTGTACTTCATAAACCAGCCTGAAATCGGACAATGTCTTTCAACTAGTTAATTACATAAGAGAAATAAAGAGGTTATGTGAAACATACCTAGGATGCAATATGCGCAAGAGTATTAAAGCAATGAGAACATGAATTTGCAAGTTGGCTAAACGATACCAGAATATTGAATATATTTCAAAGCATCGCTCTAAGCGCGGTCTGTTCAACTTTATAGACAGTGCTGCCAAGTATCTATTTGGGATTATGAACACTGACGATGCTGAAAACATCAACAAATAAATCCCAAGGCATCGCCGTCTTGATAAAAAATTAAACCAGTCTTCTTCAAACCATAATTTTAAGATTGGACGAAATTAAACATCAATCAGTTCAACTAACCGACACCATGAACGCGTTAATATTCAAGAAAAAAGTTTTAAATGAATTATTCACCATGGAAATCCACTTAGACAGATCGAAAACAGTAGGAACAAACGAAACAGCAATAACAGAAGCTAATAATGGAATCCTTTCACCGGATCTAGTTTTCCCCGCGGATTTTATGAAATCCCTCGCCAAAATAAAAGAAAATATTCAAAAAGAAATTCCTTACCCATTGATTGAAAGCAGTTATGTACATGTGAGTAAGTGACGCTGATACTACATTAATAAATAATAAATCCTCTAGAGTACATACTATCACAATATAAATATCTCCCATTTCTCATTTTTGTGAACTACAATATTTTTGATGGAATACATGAAATACCTATTGCTCTAGCTAAAAGCCATCTTTCATTCACCACAATCGATGAACAACAATGTATAGGAAAAAGAGATATGAAATTCTGCAGGATCATTGACTCGATTATGAATGTACAATTGGAAGCCACCTGTCTTGGCCGGTTAATTTCTTAGCATGGTCAAACCTGTGAGAAAAATATTTTCGAATAAACTCCAATTTCGTTTATACCATCAGTAATCGATATCAATGGTATAGATTACCTCTACATTATGTTAGAATTGCCATCCGATGTCCAATGGAGTCAAAAGTTACCCAAAAAATCCATGAGGCTTCGGTCCTAACATTGGAAGACCACTGCCAAGCAGTCACCGACAACGAAGCATTCGCTGCTGCTATTCACTGTTCCAGAGAATCACCTACCACACACCACGACATTAAATTTAATTTGTCTAGACTAGAAAATTATATATTGCATATTAATGACTCACCACTTCCAATCTTTTCCAGAAACCATATTGATATTCAACAAATAAAGCACATAGTCTTCAGACGGCACAAAATGATTTCGACTCGTCCTTCACGTCTAGAAAAAATCATTCATGGTGTACCTTTGAAACCACTATGCTCGAACGACTAGGTTACACCAGCTTGGCACCCCAAATTATCCATGCACCTAAAGAACCCATAGCTACTAGAGTAGTTCAGTATCATTCAGCTTCAATCCCTTTATTTAGATAGGATATCTAGGACGATATCTAAAACCCGAAGGGAGGAACTGTGAAGGGGTCCAAGGATGACTCATCAATGACACCATACTTATAGTATAGAATCCGACTGGCCTCCTGGCTCGAGAGTACTTCTCTCTTATATTTTGTAGCAGACACTCTGTCGCAAAAAAGACTCAAGAATCCAATTACAGCCTGCATTACCAGTTTCCTTTCCCGCAGCGAAAATGAAGTTAAAAAAAAAACTAAAAGGATCATTTTTCTGCTCACAAATCAAAATTAAAATTGATTTAAAGAAAAAACATATTTAAAAAAATTGTTTTTCTATTTCAAACAATAGTAATTTTATATATTTATATATTTCTGCACAGATAATCATCTAAAACAAGGTTATTCTAATTTTAAGGTACATTAGACCTGACCGTATTGGTGCCCGAGTGATGCAGAAGCTTAACGCGATACACTCGAGCGTAAAAATTTTAATTTGATCAAGAAAACATTTCTGACACACTTTTTATTTTAGATTATTTCAAAGTATAAAAAATCTATTTTTTGAAATAGAAAAACAATGTGTTAAAAGTGTGTGTTTTTTTAATCAATCTTAATTTGGATTTTCAACAAAAAATAAAGAAAAATGAAGTCCAATCGGACCACCCTAAAAGAAGTTACACTGACGTGAATGTGAAGAAATGCGTGATAGAAGTGAAAACTTTAGGCCCCTGTATATCGAGAACCAGATTATAAATGAACCAATGGATTGGTGAATTCATGTAGGTCCACTAGGACTATAATCCAGCCAAGTTTCAACCCGAACTCAAAAAAATATAATTTTAGGTGGGAATACTAGCCGTATTGCTCCATATGAAGTCCGTCAACATTATTTCAGATGGTAAATAAAATATGTACATAAATATTTTTATATCATAAATATCATAGAAAAATTTGAATTTTCAGTCCAAAAAAAGAAAAGCAATTTAAATACTGAATATAAAAGCCATAAAGAATGAGATAGAGATGAGAGTGACTAGGATCAAAAGAAGGAAAATACGGAATAAAAGACCAATTTTCTGAAGAAACGGTGAACTTCAAAAATAGAAATTCTATATATCTCGAAAAAGTTCATAGGCTACGAGAGGAAAACCTATCAGCACAGCAAGCTCAAATATCTTCACCCGAGAAAGAATACCCCAGCCTAAAACCACCACAACTACCAGAATATGATTCTTCAAGCAATTCAACCCAAGAAAATTTGTAAAAAAAAGTGGAGCTCATCAAAAAAATCAAAGTCATCAAGCATCCGGAAAGCGAAATAGTGGCTCATTATTAGCTTAGGTAGTTGGATCAAGGGAAATAAGTTTCTCTTTTGAACTCAATTTTAACAAATAGCAACTGCGTTTACTTTTCGGAATCTACCCATTACCCCACTAATTACAGATTTAATAATTTCCATAGAAATAGGAATTCGGGTTGTCAATAATCTATCATAGTGTAATTCAGAAGCATTGATTTTGGTGTTTCCAATCAACATTCCTCGTTCATTAAAAATTAAATTAAAAATGTTCAATTTGATCTCAGTTTGAAATTTCTAACGAATCGTGTGTTGATCTATTATACATTTTTTCATTTTAAAATTAAGATATGTATCGCATCAAAATGAAAAAACCGGTTAAAAATACCTAAGAACTGCTAGTATTAATATTATTGCTTTAATGATCAATTTTTGACTAGGGATCGCAAACAGGTACACCTAACGAATAAACATACTCGCAATACAGAACATCTCACAGCGTAGAGTATTATAATATATACTTACAGAGCGTAAACTCCATTTCAGGATTTTGCAAATAATTTTTGACAAAATCTTTAATGGACTGTACAGTCTCCAGTGGTCCAAACAATCCTTGAAGCACCAACTGATCTGGAAATTGTATCCTAATGATAGCTCGTTGATATTTGTGTAGTTGACTCAATGTTTTTTTATCAATAACTGATTGACGCTGTGACTCTGTTAAGAGTTGTGATTCCTCAATTCTGTCACGCGTTCTCCTCGCGTCCCGTAATAGCACTTTTGCATCTTCAACCGTTAGGTCAAAGAAAGAATCCGGTAACTCTTCTCGAAGAATGGCTTTGGCTCCTGCTTGGTTAAATACCAGCGCATTTCTTTCTCCCAACTAAAATCAGATTTAAGTTTAGATACAACTCTAAACATTCACAATTCCGCAGGTTAGTGACTGAAAAATTTTCTTTTATAGTTCGTTTAAGAAATAGATTTCATTAAAATATTCGGAAATATTCTAAAATCGTAAAGTTTTAAGTAAGAGAAGAATTAATAAAACATATCATGAAAGTAAACTGATACAGCATAAGGTCAAATTCATGCCAGTCATAAAAAAGCGTAAGTGTGAGAGAGAAACAAGTTAATGGCACATAAGAGGTTCTTTTGAAAACGAAAAGAGGGGCTATGTAAAAGCCTAAGAAAGCGTCCTCAGGTTCCAGCTAGACGGTTCCTGTACCAAGGGTTTCTGCAGGTCGAGGCTTAAGAAATGTGTCGAAACAATGACTCGAGACAATAGACAAATCCGACAAAGGGTAGGCAAGCAGTGCTGATCACTATACAGTGCGGTGTGCTAAAAATTATTTAGATGGAAACACGCCGACAAAACCGCGAAAATGCTCACATTCAGTGAATGAATCTGTTCAAGAAATAACAGAAAGACTTCTGCAATGTCAGCATTATTCATGTTCGCACAGACTTTAGGGCGCATATGCACACTTTTTGGTGACAGAATTCGTTACAGTCCTTGCGAATTTTCAACAAAATTGGTTAAATTTTTAAACAAATACATTAACTAGTAATCTAAAAGATAAATTTCTTAACAAACATAGAATTGTTAAATTTTCAGTTGATAAAATAAATTTTTTAAGAATTTAACAAAATTGTTTTTTTAAGGAAAAAAAATTTGTTCAAATAAAATGATCGTTCTGCAGTCAAACTATGCAAGATAGGAAAAACAGGATTCAACCAAAATTGTGCATCAAAAAAGTATCTATAATTTTTTTAATAATAATAATTTATGGGAAACGCAGTTTTTGTTCAATTCGTGAAAAAAAACGTTCAAAGCAAAAAAGTTCACTTTTCGGACGAACGAAACACGCTAAGAAAAAAATAATTAAACAAAAGTTGTTCATCCAAAAAAGAGCTAAGATTTTGTAGCAACGAAAGTTGCTCTATCAAAAAAGAGAATCTAATGTCTTTTTTCCAGCAACTTCTCCTGTTATAATCATCCTTCTCTACTTCCCCTTTTCTCCACTTACTTACACATTCATTCATTCTCTCTTTACTCTCCCAGCATTCCTTATTCCACCAGCATCGCTTTCCCCCTCTTCCTTCTTCTTTACTACCCAGCTCATTTTTACGTTCTCAATCGACCCATTAAACCTTTCAAGTAACGAGTGTACTCCCTCCTCTTTTTCATACCTAACCTTCTCCTTTTCCACCATTTGTTTAAACTCTTTTAATTTACCGAACCCCCAGACTCCCATTTTAGTGTTCCTTTCTCCTCCTAATTCCTTTTTTCCTCTGCTGCGCTTACTAACGCCTACTTTTAGTGTAGCTATGACCACGAAGTGCTCGGACCTTGTACCATTCATTAAAATCTCTTCAGACTTCTACTTGATACTTTTATTTAGGGAAGGCCGTAAATGATTATTGTATGACACGTGGGTTTTCCTCGCTTTACGCATAATAATAGATTGCAAATTCATTTATTTTAAGAAACCGCTGCCACCTTTCGAATAATAAAGTAAGTAAATCATGTGAAGGCATGCTAATTACTAGGAAGACTAAAGGTAGTTGTGGCAAAATCAGATGCTTCAAAAACATAGTTTTTCTATTATTTTAAGAATCAAAATAATATTACTGGGGAAGGCATTTTCAATACTTATTTTACCAGTGACTTTCGTAGTTCAATTCCTAGTTACTATGGCTTCTTACTTAACTTTGAAAAATGGATAAATTTTCGAAATTAATGTCATCCATAAACTATGTATTTTTTCGAAAAACGGTGAAAAACACATGCTTTTTTTGTTTGTTTTTTGTCCACTATTTTGTTATTTTTTGAGATAATTAAAATAATGTATAGGGCACATAGCCATTTTCATACATCATTTAAAACTTTTTGGTTTTTTGGTTTCAGATAACCCTAATCCGAGATTTTATCAACAAGCCGGACTAGGTAGTTTTCGAGGCGTTGCGTTCGACTTACATTTTCAAGTATAAAAACTGTTTAAATTAAATTTAAAAAAATTGTGAATTGTATTTAAAGAGTGCATTCAGTAAGCGTAATAAACCGTACATTATAATATTTAGGCATACTCTAAAAAAAATCGCATAAATAGCGTTTTTTCGAGGTGAGTTACTGGGTAGACCCCTTAAGCTTTCCAAAAGAAAGGTGAAAATACGGGCCAAATGCTGATGGGTTGAAGAAAACTTCTTCCATCAAAAGGTCTTGATACCATCTGATCACGGAGCGGAATAGTTCTTCATACCTCTCAATACTTTTTCACCTCCTCGATAGTGACGGGTGTGCATTCTTCCTCAGGTGTTGTTATGAGGGCTGCATACATTTTCTTGAAGCTCTTTATGTTCTCTGAGTCTTCGTCCGGTCTATGTTGCACTTCGCAGACTTCTCTCCAAAATACTTCGACATCCTCTGATTTGGGCGAGTGATCGAAAGTAACTGGAGGGTCTTGGAAGAGTTGAGATGAGTCAGATAGAAACTGTTGGTTTTCTCTGACCCACCTCTCTCTCCGCTGTAAAGTTCTCCTGACGTCAGATAGTATCCGTATTCTCTCAAAAATATGTTGCCTGATGGCCAGCAGCTTTGACTTGTTACGTGTGTGTGGTTCCAACGAAAAGCTAGGAAAAACGGTTCATCCATCCTTGTAGAGCCCCGCATACAAGGATAAGGCTGCGTACTCTGAGAGGTCACCCGTATCTCAGAGTCACCGTTCTATACATCTCACCCACGTGCCATTCAGCCTTCGGCACGGTTTTCACACCTCTGCTTAGGGGTTAATTCCTTCGGGACCACCCCTGGACAATTGTCCGCGACGGCCTATTAATTTTTTTGTAACCATATTCAGCAGAAACCCTTGGTACAGGGACCCTCTAT
>JAAAKG020142145.1:0-11682 GCA_010014905.2 Druon quercuslanigerum
ACTCCTTTTTGGCTTAAATTCTACTCTTGTGTAGGTACTTTGACGAATCATGTGACACATTGCGTAATTTAAAGTGATGGATCCAATAATTCGGCTGTATGTCAACAATTATGGTCCCTACAACTAATTGGATATATTTGTGGACATCACTGTAATAAAGCTTAACCCGCCAATATTCCTAACTTTGCGCACATCAGGCGCGTTATTTTCAGTTTTGACTTTAAAGATAATTGTACCACCAGGTGTGGGTTGCGTCAGTGCTGCCGGGGCTCAAAGTTGACGACTTGTAAGATTCTTAAATTATTTAATGATGAGCTCATTCGACAAACAGTTTAACGTTTATATTCCATAAATTTTGTAACAGTTGTAAGGTTATGATTATGTTAGACATGTAGTCATTGACATCAAATCTAACTTTGAGTTTTACGCCTAATATATTTTTACTTTTACAATGCATATTGTCATTCCATAATGTGTGAGTAATTTCAGGTTTAAAAGCCCAAAGTAACCATTTGCAATTTGTTTGCAGGAGTTTTGAAATTCAATAAATATGAATACAAAAATTGATTATAAATCAATGAAAATAGGGTTTATTGGAGGTGGAAATATGGCCCAAGCTATAGCTACAGGATTACTGGAAAAAGGTAAACATATTGATGAATCTTATAAACAAATTAACTTAATCTTACAGGACTCAGTTTGTCGATTTTATGGCAGAAAATTGCGTAGTGATACTTTTACGCTCATTTAAGTTATTTAGTTTACCGCCTCGTTCTGAAGATAACAGATAATACATTATTCAAAATATTCGTAATTTTGAAGCAATTTTACTCTACTTTTGTATAGTGAATATACGTTCCCGGAATAGTAATCTTATATTACTAGTAGTCCTGCGCGTGCCATGGCGTGCGCCCATTACTTTTTTAAGAAATAGCAGAAAATAAATGCTTATAATTTCTATGTTATTTATATTTAATGAATGTTACAAAATATTTGTATAAAATAATTAGAAGGCACCACAGCACTGCATTTTAAGACCACAATTTTTATTTATCAATGTAAGGAACTTTTCAGCATGCGTAGCAAGTAATTTACCACATTTTCTCTCAGTAATTAATATATTCCTTTCTTTTGCGTTCAAAATCATTTTTATTTGTTATTTAAACAACTATAAAAAAATATGTAACAAAATTTCAAAGTAAAACATACACTTTTTGCTTAAAAATTTACAACTTATCCCACATCTATAATTTCATCAAAAAAATTTGACATTAACTTTTGCCAATTTATAATTATCACAAATGCGATCACTTCTACTACTATTGCATATTTGGACTAATTACTTAATGGTTTATGAGTCCAACACACATGCGCATTATAAATAATGGCCTGATAGGTAGGGAACTACATGTGAGATCAGCTTGTTGCCTCGTGGTCAACTATCCTCTCTAAAATCTTGGCTAAGTCTCCCCAACATTAGTTCTTGCGTTCAATTTTATAACAATTTTAGTAATAACTGTTTCGTTATTGCAATTAATACAAAATCATTACACTACCTTGTAAGGAATAACGCGATATATGAGTACTGTACAAATTTTGATTACAAGAGTAGATAACTCGTTATAAAGTTGTGTGTAAAATTATATTATTGAACACAAACTTATTAATTATAGGATATCTTCTAAATACAAGGTAATTAGGATTATTTACTTCAACTTGAAAAAATTACATTACAAAAATAATGCACATATGAACATATTTTTTTAAGACCAATAAAATACACGTTTCTGCCAATGCACAGTGGGCCAGGAGACTCGATTCCGACACAGGCACAAAGTAGAAAATCTTATTAACATTCGTGGTGCTACTGACGTTCGTGAAATACATTTTTTAATGTTATGAAATCAATTTCCAACCTCCTACCTCCATTTATTGCATTCACCAAAATGTGAAAATTTTTACAAGTCAATTGAATCTGGAATTCTCAATTGCAACCAAATACAATCACATTATTTGTGAATAAAAAACAAGATTTTTCAGTAAAACATCTGCTGCCTATTGCTTGTAACACGACATAACAGAACATATTGAGTTTCTTCTAGACGAAACTGAATTGCCCGATGAAGAGGAAGATGAAACTCAAGATCATTTTTAAGCGAAAAACATTCGAAAATGTGAGAGACAAGGTGACTCACTCAAATCAAGCACCCCGAATGTTGAGAGGCAAGGGGACTCAATTGAATAAAGCACCCTGAAGAAGGAAAAATTCTACCTCGTCCACGTCATTTTCTCTGAGTCATGCTGAGAGTAGAATTACTTATATAATTTAATTGATTTCATGAATATCGAATACTTTCCTTGGAATTAAGGTCACATATTCAATCTGCTCAATTTAATTTTAAATTTATGAAACAAATTTTGCGTCAATGACGTAGAAACCCCTATCTACAATTAATTTCAAGGGAATCAATTCATTTAAAACATATTTTGTTTGGTATACTGGGTCCGCCATTTTGAATTGCGAAATCTTGACATCAAATGCGGAGAAAGCAACCTTAAAACCCCACTAGTACCGAATTTCACGCGAGTACCCTGGTGGAAGTTTCAGAATCATTCGGAATCAAATACATTCCGTCTGAGTCCGTCTGATTCCGAGCAGTTGAATCCGTTTAATTCCGAATCCAGTGCGTTTCAGTCCGTGAAGAATTTTATAAATTTAATCCGTACGAATCCGATTTATTCCAAAATTCGTTCAAAATGACTGTGACTGACTCCACAGGTGCTTATGTATAATTTCATTCCGAATCAATCTGCGTGAATCCGAACATGTGAAAGGAGTTCATTCCGAATGAGTCTGACTGACTTCACAGGATTTTCTGTAAAATCGCAGTTTGTTTCAGTTCGCATGATTCCGAACTTTATAGAAAATTCATTCCGAATGAGTCCTACTGACTTCGCAAGAATTTTTGCGTAATTTTAGTTTGAATCAATCCGCATGATTCAGAATAAAAAAAATTATTGGTGAATGATTTAGAAGTCGCCAAAAAAATAATTTCGATTGTTTCCGCGCGATTGTGTCGATTGAGATACCAAAAAAAATATAAATTTTTCTATTTTGCCAAAATTAAACTTTGATTAATGCATTCCCAGCTCAAAAGGGGCCTTACAGTTGAGTAGTTAGGGGATTTAGTCGAAATTTTCTTCAAAAGGAAATTTCTGGTACAAAGATAAGAATGATCTATGTTCTTGAAAGATATTGAATCTAAACTATATAAGTTGCGAAAAATCTTTTCGCCTTTCGATCAACGTAATCGATCGAAGTATCCCATTTATGTCAATTAGGTAAAGAAACTCAGGGTTTTTGTATTAAAAGCTTGCAGAATCATTTTTAGATATTAATCAGCGGTTTGAAGAAAAATACAAATTAAAACGTAGAAAGAATAATTGGTCGCCCAAGAGTTATACTACGTAATGTCGTATACTTTAAGACGCAAAATTTATTGGGGACGAAACGTGATATTTTTTAGAGGAAATTAGATGACTCTTTTTTCTAATTCACGAAAAATACATTTTCCGCGAAGTTATGAGTCAGAAAAGTTCAAAATCAACATATAACAATTGTTTCTTAGAGAATTTAAAAAGTCTGTTTTCGAGGAAACTCTTACATTATTCATGAGAAAAATTCAATTTTGAAAAAAAATTCTGTTGCTCGAAATAAAGAAAAGGTGGAGTTGTAGGTAAAATAATGAAAGGGAAGTAGGAGAAGTGAGTGGAGGGCAAGTAATGATACAAAAAGTGAGAGGGAATGAGGAAACGGGAAGTGTTTGAAAATTAGGGAATCTAAATTTTACGGTTTAAAAATAGTTCCCAGATAAGTTTGACAAAAAACGAAGGACTTTGATGCGAATTCAGAACACTAGCGTCCTATTTTTCTTTATCCACCCTCATGTTCTCCCCAATTTGCACGGTGTTCATTTTCTTATTGATTGTGGATCGTCGTTTTGATGTGTAAGACCTACCTGATTTAAGGGCGTTGAAACCAGGAACCAACCTCGAAAATGAATAGTTTCACTTTACCACATACATACTAAATGTTCGTGACAGATTTTGACACGTCCGGTTATTGCCCTTGTCAGTAGACAACTGACTCACGCGTCCCTTTCGGCCCTGCCTTTAGGTCTCTTTTTTCGACTTAAGACTTTTCCATTTCCCACCCTTGACTTTCAGGCCCTACGCTTTCTCTCCTATCTGCCAACGTTTCCTTCTTAGATGAAAAACTGAGCTTTTCTTTTAAAATCTCCTAGTTAAGATAGTGACGAATATAACCTTATACTTAATTATCAATTTGTTACATTGCACTTCATTATCTACATTGTACCTACTTACAGTTTTTATTGCATAGTCTTTCAATCTTCTTTAGTTTTCATATAACCGCCCGAACACTAGAATTACTTCTTTTTGCGTAATCAGGGCCTATACCTGTTTTCAATCAAATCTGTGTGGAAAATTGGCTTACTTCAAGTTTTTCTGTAAAACGTTTCTTGATTCTAACCCGAGCATACACAAAAAAAGTTTTAAACCAAAACTATTGAAATTAGCTAATTTTCCACGCCGAATACAGATTTCTTTCATAACAGGAATAAACTCTAATTATCTAAAAAAGATGTAATCCTAATGTTTATGGAATAAAATGACAGTTCAATTTTGAGATTAGATCCTAGTTCTGCCGCCATTAAAATGTTGATGTTACGCATATTCAAATTCAGTCTAATAAGGTCAAATATTAATTTCGCAGTTCTGTGTCATTGTGTACTATAACTCTCGAGCGTCTAATTATTTACTTAGAGTTTTAGTTGTAGCCATTGCTACAAAAAAGGAAGAGATTTCTTCCGTCTCTCGTCTAGTTATGGCAAAAAGTGCTAATTTTCATTTAACTTTTAAAAAATCCAATTATCTCTTCTCCAAGACGCGGGCACAAGATAGTCTTTTGGGAGAAATGCACCATATGAGTATCAACTTAGAAAGATTAAAAAAAGCCTTTGTCGGATAATTGAATTTAAAGAAAAGATTTATCAGAATCAAGAAGAAAAAGTGAAATATAAGTATTACTTCGGATACTGTAAAACTCCAACAAATTTGTTATAAACTATGTTATCAAATTTAATAGTTCTAATCGGGGAAATGAGGGTCATCTGAAATCCCTTGAAAATTAACATATTTTGTCCCGAAACAATTCTGTTATTTCAGCATGCACTGACTGCCCGATTTTAAAAGAATGAGGCCTAATCGCTTATCAAATAATTGAACATGCGTATGCTGTAAGATAAATAACAGTAACCACGTTATTTCAAAATAATTAAATACCCCCAGTCAATTGGCCGCTGTCTTCATCGTCGCTTTTGGTCCTCTCGGATGGGCTTTCATTGCTGCGATGATCAGTGTCCTCTACGTTTCTGCCCTTTTTTTCATCATCCTTCCTCTCCCCTTGCGCATCCATATCATCTTTGTCCATCCTTTCCGGAGTTCTTTCAATTGATTCTGGCGTAGTAGCTTTCTCATTACGAGACCTTTCATTTCCCTCCCTTTCACGCTCTTCTGCCGAAGTAGCATTCTATTCAAGAGACCTTTCATTTTCTTCTTACTGCCGCTCTAGCGCATCCATTTCTGGAGGAAGAGGATTTAAAAGTTCGAAAATATATCTTAAAAATAAATTTAAAGACATTCCTTTTATTTAATTTTGTAATTGAATTATGTTTTTAATTCGGCTTACCAACTATGCATCTCTTATTCCTTCTCTCTTTCCCTTCATTATTAAATCTACCATTTTTCTGTTTGCGCAGGTCGTTGCAGAACTTCCCTATGTACGTGATGATCAATGTTTTCTGTTGCATTATCTCCGCGTCGATCATTGGTGGATAGAGCATTTTTTTGCTCAGTGTTCTAAGGATTCTTGCTCTACTTTTAATGCAAACGGACTTAGACAGGATTTTGGTCTTCGATCAGGGCCTCTGTTTGCTCGTTTTCCAAATGGAGTGCCTCGAATTAAGACATCTTTTCCAAACTAGTTCCTCGATAAGCTTCTGATGAAAAGCGATGGACTTCTATTTGAATTCAAAACACTTGCGTCCCATTTTTCTTTAGCCACACACAAGTCCTCCCCAATGTGCACAGTGTGATTTTTCTTATTGATTGTGCCGATTTTCGTACTCGTCGCTTTTAATCCTAGATTATCATTGTTAACTGTAAAATATAAATACGAAAGAAATTTCAATATTGCATTATTAAGTAATAAAAGTAGAATATAGCATTTTTCTGTTTTGAGCTTACCCTCGTCAATGTTACCCTACCTCGCCCTATTTTCGTTCTTTAAATTATTCATCATTGATTGAAATTTCTTTTTCCAAATTTAATCTTTCTCTTTTCCACTTTAAGCTTTCTGCATCTGTGTCTAGCCCTGAATCTGTACGTTCCATACTTGACGTGGATGGCTTTCTTTGTTCTTAGATATTGCAATTTTTTGCGATGTAGATAATTATGCGTCGTCAATTACCTAGCTGTGTAAATTCTCCAATCTCATTTTATCTTAGCACCTAATGAAGCTATGAGTATGTGGCGCTGCGGGTCAGCACACAACGAGATTGAAAAGATTAGAATACAAGCTTCAGATAGGAGAGTATAGCATGGAGATACCGGCTTGTAAAAAATTACAGTTTTAATCTTTTTTTGAAATATTGTATATACCTGTAGTTGATGAGACCGAAACGTAGTGAGCCGACAGTTTCGAAATCTTGGGTATAATTAAAAACATCGATCAATCGGGTCAAATTTTCTTACGCAGGGGCTTTCAGGTTCGCTGATTACGAATTTTTGATAAAAAAAATCAAAATGGCGAATTAAAAATGGCGGCGAAACTTGATAAAAGTCGATGAATTGGGCTAACAGTGCTTAATCGGAAGTCTTAGGGGCGACTGATTACGAATTTTGGGTCATTATGAAGTTTTAATTGGAGATCGACGTGACGACCAGGTAATGATCCGGGAGAAGCAAATGTATATTTGACACCAGCACTCCTCGATCGTAATGCTTTGAAAGAATCGAATGTTCATTTGAAACGAACAGTCCCCGAGGAAGATATGGTTCACACACCTGGGTCATTAACTTTTAATTGGAGATTGACGGGACAACCAGATAATGATCAGGGAGTAGCAAACTTTCAGTTTAAATCAATTGTCCCCGAGGAAGGTGGGTTTGACACACCTGCATTATGAAGTTGATTTCGAAAATAAATTCTCTCGTAGAAAAACAGCCAAACTGTTAACATTGCCATCGAAATTGTTTAAATAATTAATAGTAATTGTAAATTTACAAAGCAACAAAGAAAAAAGTTATTAGCTAGTAATTCTTAGCTGACCCTATAAACCAATTGACTCGTCGTAAAACATCCCAACTCTTAATTTTTCTATCGAAATTGTTGAAATAATTAATAATTGTTGCAAATTTACAAAGCAACAAAGAAAAAAGTCATCAACTAGTCATTCTTAGCTGACCTTATAAACCAATTGACTCTTAGAAAAACATCAAAACTCTTAATTTTTCTATTGAAACTTTTGAAATAATTAATAAATCTTGCAAATTTACAAAGCAATAAAGAAAAAAGTCATTAACTAGTCATTCTTAGCTAACCCTATAAACCAATTTACTCGTAGAAAAACATCCAAACTCTTAATTTTTCTATCGAAATTGTTGAAATAATTAATAGTTCTTATAAATTTACAGAGCAACAAAGAAAAAAGTCATTAAATAGTCATTCTTAGTTGACTCCGTAAAGAGATTGACTCGTAGAAAAACAGCCCAACTCTTAATGTTTTAATCGAAATTGTTTAAATAATTAATATTTGTTGTATTAATTTTGTAAAGCAACCAAGAAAAAAGTCTTAAAATAGTCACACTGAGTTGACTGCTTAAACAAATAGCCTACTAGAAAAGAAGCCAAACTCTCAATTTTTTCTTTGAAATTGTTTAAATAATTAATAGTTCTTTTGAATGTACCAAGTAACAAAGACAAACTTGAATGAATAGTCTTTCTTAGGTGACACCGTAAACAAATTGCCTATAGAAAAAAGGCAAACTCTCAATTTTTCCTTCGAAATTGTTTAAGTAAGTAATAGGTATGGTAAATCTAAAAAGCAACAAAGAAAGAAGTCATTGAATAGTCATTCTTAGTTGACTTCGTATACCATTGGACTCGTAGAAAAATAGTTAAACTCTTAATTTTTCCATAAAAATGGTTTAAATAATTAATAGTTCTTGTAAATTTACAAGGCAACAAAGAAATAATGCAATTAATAGTCACCTATAGTTGACTTTGTAAACAAATTGCCTCGTAAAATGTAGGCAAACTGTTAATTTTTCCATCGAAATTGTTTGAATAATTAATAATTCTTTTGAACGTACCAAGTAAGAAAGAAAACCTTGAATGAATAGTCATTCTTAGTTGACTTTCTTAAACCAATGGACTCGTAGAAAAATAGACAAACTCTCAATTTTTCCATCGAAATTGTTAAAATAATTATTAGTTCTTGTAATTTTATAAAGCAGCAAAGAAAAAAGTCATTGAATAGTCACTCTGAGGTGATTTTGTAATCAAATTTACTTGTACAAAAAAGCCAAAGTTTGAATTTTTCCTTCGAAATTGTTTAAATAATTAATAGTTCTGATTTAAATTTAAAATCAACAAAGAAAAAAGTCATTGAATAGTCATTCATTGTTGAATTTGTAAGCCAATTGACTCGTAGAAAAACTGCCAAACTCGTAGTTTTTCCTTCCAAATTGTTTAAATAATTAATAGTTCCTATAAATTTACTAAGCAAAAAATAAAAAAGGAATTGAATATACATTCTTAGTTGACTCCGTAAACAAATTGACTCTTAGAAAAACAGCCAATCTCTTAATTTTGCCATCTAAATTGTTTAAATAATTAATAGTTCTATTAACCAAACTTTGAATTTCTTCATCTATGTATGTAGGTATGTATGTATTTATTCTCGCTTTTTGTCGGGTGGAGGGCCTCTGCTCCTTGTACATATATTTATAATTCTATCCTTTTTTTAACTTAACTACTGCTTATATTCTAATATTTCGCATTACGTAATATAAATAATAATAATAATATTAACTCTACGAATGAGCAATCTTCCAGGGCTTTCGTTTCCTCTTACCATAAAAATGCATTTTCCGCGATATTGAAATCAATGTTGCTTTTTACTTTCCTTTTTCAGGATTACCCGTTTGGCATATCTTCCACATCCCACCCCTAACTCCTTCTCCGCCATTCCTCTCTGTTTCGTTCTACATCACATCTTCTCCTGTCGCCTTGTTTCTTTTTAGCGTATCTATTGCCTCATCCACTTCTTCTCTTGTTATTTTATTCCATTCCTCCTTAGAATATCCTTCTCTTTTCCCCTTTGGTCTTAGTTTGCTCTCCTCCTAATAGACCCTTGAAATAATGCGTCCATTCCTCCATGTCTATTTCTTCATTAACATGCTTCCTTTCCCCTCTATCCCTATTTATCACATCCCACACCCTACCTTCTTTGATCGCTTTTTCTACTTCTGCCTTATATTCATCCTTCCCCCTTTGTCTTTTACTTTCCAGCATCGTTTCATGTTATCTTTTTCTCCTGCTGAACTCCTCCTTCTCCAATACCCCTTTTCTCGATTTTCTTACACACTCTTTCATCCTCTCTTTACTCGCCCAGTATTCCTTGTCCCCCAGCCTCTCTTTACCCATACTGTTTCTTCTTTAATGACCGGGTCACCCTTTACCTTCTTAATCGAGCCCTTCAACCTTTCAATTAACGAGTCAACTCCCTCCTCTTTTTCATGCCTAATCTTCTCCTTTTTCATCTTTTGTTTAAAATCTTTTAATTTATCTATCCCCCAGACTCCCATTTTCGTGTTCCTTTCTTCTTTTAATTCCTTTTTACCTCTTAGGCGCTTATTGATGCCTCCTTTTTGTATGGTTATGAGCGGGAAGTGCTCGGACCCTAACTCATTCCCCACCTTCATACTCCCTATCATATGCCGCATTCTCTTTTCAGCCAAGATGTAGTCTATTACTTTTGTTCCATTGCCTATGCATGTGATCTCGTGTAGTAACTTCCTCCTCTCCCCCTGTTCGCCCATCCAAGCATTTAAGTCCCCTCATATTAAAACCAATTCTTCCTTCTTTTCCTTTATCCCCCTCCTTATTACCCTTCACCCTTCCTCTTCCCCTCTGCTTCTATTAACACAAACCTCCGTCATTTTGACTTTCCCAACTATAATGCAGCTTACCATTGTTCCATCCTTTTACTCCATATTCCTATCTTTTCTCCCTTTTACTGATACTTCTTTTCTCACCCCTGAAACCATGCCTCCTCTCCCTCTCCCTTTAAGGTGTTCTTTTGTTGCTTCTTGCATTTTCGACGCATAACCTTTCGGCAACAGCCCATTTATCCCCTTCATTCTTTCTTATCCGCCCAGGTTTCACTAGTCATAATCACATGCCACTTTTCTGACTTCCCCCAAAATCCTTTATTCTTGTTCATCAAACCTGACACATTACAGAAAGCACTATTCTTCCCCATTTATACATAACCTGCCTCTCCCTATCCACCCCATGTGCTGCTTTTTCCTCTCTACCAGAGCCCTCTGCTCTATGTGTCATCTCCTTTTCCTCTCCCTCCAGTCAGATCTTCAATTCCTTCCCTTCTGCCTCTCAATAATTTTATTTTTCTCCTCACTCCCCACTTTTACTAAAAACTTTTCTTCTTTTTCTTCGTTCGTCCCTCCTATTCGCTTAACTCCTTTTACCCTTACCTGCACTCTAATGCCTCTCAAAAGCTTCATTATTTCCACTTCGCCTATTTCAGTCTCCCCTTTTAGTCCCTTAACTACTAAGTTATTTTTGCTCTTTGCCCTTCCTTCCCCTTCCAATCTTCTTTCAATCTCACATAGTTTTTTCTTCAATCTTTCGTTTTTACTTTGAACATTCTTTTCATTCCCTTTAACTAATTACTCATTCTTTACTTGTTTCCCTATATGCCTATTCCTAATTTCTAAATTGCTTATGCGTTCTTTCAGCTGTTTTATCTCACTATTTCTCTGTTCGTCAACCTCTCTCTGTCTATTCTCTATGCTCTTTAGTTCATGCCAAACCTTGTCTTTCTCCTCCTTCCAGCGATTAACCTATTCTTCTTATTTTTCTCTTACCTTTTTCACTTTCCCCTTACATCGTTTCCCTGCCTATTTATATCCCTATCAATATCATCCAATCTCTTTCATGTTTCCTCTCTAAACACTTTTATGAGCGATTCCAATTTTTGAAACATTCCCCCATCCCCTATCTCTTTCTGGTGTTTTCCGTTTGATCCTCACTTTCTTGTTATCTTTGTCTCTTTCTAAATCATCGCCCTGGTCTTTTTTTTCTTTTATCCTCCCCTTCACTGCTAATCGCACTTGCCTTTTTTTGATGTTCGTCCAGAATCCTATTCGAACTCGCGCTGCGTAGCATGATGAGGTGCTGTAGGTTTAAGGGTCTTCCGCGAGGATTGTCCGTATCTGGGCCTTTACTCGTTACCATTCCCTCCCTGGTCGGCTTCTCGGACCTTTCTTCATCGCTGCTGTCATTGCGATCAACGT
>JAAAKG020142146.1:0-11682 GCA_010014905.2 Druon quercuslanigerum
GATCTACGATTTTTTTTAGTTATAGTCAAAAAAAAATGAAGTATTTTTTTTTGGTATGTTCGCGCGGTTGGGAGGAGAGAAGGGGGGGGGGGGGGGGGGGGGGGAGGGGGGTTAAAAATGACCCCAAATTGGTAAAGTAGCATATGGAAGGCCCCTAATTTATTCCTTGTTGACAGGATGTATGTGTCAAGAGTGTCCGACCTCATTTATGTATGAGGTTTCGAATTATTTTCAATCAAGCTAGGTCATACTTGGTGGAATAAAATTACTCTAAAAAAATATTTCTGAATAAAAGCTTAGAATTAGTTGATACATAACTGCGGTCGAATTCAATGACAAGAATGTCTAGTATCAGGCAACAACAAAATGATAGGTGAAGATATGAAAATCATTTCCAAGTTTTAATTAATAATAGAATTCGAATTAAAGCGCGTTGAAGGGAAAAGTTTTCATAAATCAGTTGAGATAATCGGCTCTAATGGTGGTCAATTATCTCGCTTAATTTCGCCAGATGTGCTTGCTGTATTGCAAAGAGCTTCCGAGCGCTCAAATCACTCTTCCAATGGTAATTCCATAATTTTTGGATTGTTCTATGACTAGACATTTTTTTATATGGATTTCTAAATATAATTTTCAGTTTAATATTGTAGTTACATTGATTTTTTAATATGAAAATGTCATTATTAATGTAGAGTTATCTTCAGGATTTCAGTAGCGGAAATATCGCCATTTTGTCTAGCAAACAGCGTTTTAAAAAAAATATGAAATGCATTAGTGTCAGTGGCAGGATTATGAGCAATATTGGATTTACAGAATTAAGAGTAGTGGGAATTGTGGATGCTGAGTTTTTCCGAAAATTGTGGTAAAATTTGAGGTGAGTGAATTGTGAAAGTGTATAGAAGGGTTTGGATGTAAGAGAATTGTTTGAGGGGTTGTCACGTTTAAAAGGGGATGATGATATTTTTGAGGATTGAGACAGATTTGTGTTGAATTTGAGGTTAGGTTTGTATGAGGTTTGTGACAGGGTAGGTGTATTGGGTTGGTCGAGTTAGTATTAGCAGGGTTGCCTAGAGACAGAGAAAGACAAGACAGGTACCAGAACGCGACGATAGACAGAGGCAGGAAAGGATAGACGGCGGGAACGTTTGAAATTGGATTCATGGATAGCGAAGAGAGTAACATGGAGGAAAAATCAAATTGAGAGCAGGAAGTATTTAGTACATTGAAAGAGGAGATCAACGAAAGCAAGGCAAGAAAAAAGCACAAGAAAACTATAGAAAATGAGAGATTAAGAGCAAAAAGCGTTGGATCGATTGAGGCTTTTATCAAAACGAAGAGAGGGTAAGCAGTGAAGAGAAGGACGATTTAGGTTCTAATATGAATATCCAAAAATGTGTAGATCGCAGCCGGAAAAACAGAGTTTTGTATAGAAGGGTGACAATAGTTTGGGGGTTGAAAAAAACAGAGATGAAACCGAAGATTAGAGAAAAGAGGAAAGACTGAATGAAATTCGCAAAGTCATGATAGAAGTAATAGGCATTTGTGAAGAAAAACAGGAAAAAGGGCGGGAGGAATTAAGAAAATAAATTAGGCGGGAAATGGATGAACTTAGGAAAGAAATAAAACAATCGGAACAAGTTAGAGAACAGTTAGAAAAGAGGATGCAGTCATTGGAGCAAAAACTAGAGAAGAAGACGGATAATAATAAAAAGGTAGAGGAGATGCAATGTAGGATAAGGAAGATAGAAAGCTCGAACCGGGATCTTGGCGGGGGCGAGAGTGGTAATACGGAGGAAGAAAGAATGAGAAAATAGAACAAAGAATAGAAAAGAAAGAAAGGGAAGAAAGAACAAGAAACATAGTAATAAAGAGTATAAGATTAGAGGGAAAGGAGATGCAGGAAGGATTGGAAAAAGTACGGAAGAGAATTGATGCTCAGGTACAGATAGAGGAAGTGCGAAGTGTTGGAAGGAAGAGGGGAGAGGGGCATGGTACTAGGGAAACTAAAGAAATAGGAACATAAGAGGGAAGTGATGAAAAAGAAGGGGTCTTGTATCGAAGCTCGGAGAGAACAAAGGATGATTTGGCATGGATAGAAAGGAGGATGCAATATACGTTAAGGAAAATAGCGAAAGAGGAAAGAAAAAAGGGAAGAAAAATATGGGTTAAATATAGGAGGATACAGATAGACGGAGTTTTATGGGATCGGGATGAAGAAAGGGTAGAGTTAGTCAGAAAAAAAACGAATGTAGGAGATAATGGAGGATATGTTACTGGAATATAGCAGGATTTGAGAGAAAGGACAGGGAATTTATAAGAAATTTGACACAAGGGGATGTTGTAATAATGATGGAGACGTGGCTAGATGAAAAGGGATGGGAAAGATTAAGGAGAAGGTTACTAAGAGGTTACAAATAGAAAGTTCCAAATGCAAAGAGGAAGAATAAAAAGGGCAGAGCATTGGGAGGAATGGTGATGGGAGGCAGAAATGAATGTATAGCAGGGAAACATAGGAAAGACAGGAAAAAACAAACAGAAGGATTTATAGTGGAAGAGGTAAAGATAAGAGTAGAGAAGTGGAAGATAGCGGGGGTTTATGTGAACAGAGATATGCAGAAAAAAGTAGAGGAGTTAAAAGAAATGATGGAAGAAAATAAAGAAGACATTAGACTTATAATAGGTGGGGATTTCAATGTGAGAACAGGAGATAGAGGAGAAGAGAATAAGGAGAAGAGGGTGGAAGAAAATCAAAAGCTAAGGTGCTGAATGGGGAGGTAAAGAAGTTGTTAGAGAGCTTGGAGGAGTTGGGATGGTTTATCTTAAACGGAAATATAGAGAGAGATAAGGAAGGAGAATATACACGGTCAGAAGGAGAAAGGGAAAAGGTATTTGTTTATGTGATAGTGGATGATGAGGTAAGAGAGAAGGTCAGAAAATTAGAGGTAGGTGATTATATTGACTCGGATCACTTTCCCTTAATAGTGACATGAGAGGGAGAAAAAAGTAATAGTAATATGCATTAAAAAGGGGCAAACGTAAACAGTGTACGAAAAGAGGATTGATCAAGGCAAGGCAAGGAACAGTTTAGAGAAAATCTCAAAAGGGAAGAGGGAAATGTGGACGAGGAGATGGAAAAATAGATAGGACAAGTAAAAAGAGTATTAGAGTGCACAAAAAAAATTAAGTTGGTAAAGAGGGAAATAGAAGTGGATGGGATGAGAATTGTAAAGAGAAAAAGAAGGAGGTCAGAAAAACTTAAGAAGAAGGAAGAAGGGAGAGGTAATGAAGGTGATAAATAGAGCAAGAAGAACAAAAAGAGTAAACCAAGATATTGAAATGGTAGAATGGAAAAAAATATTTTTTGTATTTGCTAGGAGAAGTAAAGAGAAAAATTAGGAGAAAAGTTAGGGAGGTGTTAGGAATAATAAAGGATGAAAAAGCACCTGGTATAGATGAGATTCCAAATGAAGTTTGAAAATATGGAGGGGCAGAACTAGAGGAATAATGTGCACTCAAGTATGAAGAGGAGACGGGTGGCCAGAGTTATGGAAAGAGGGAGTAGTGATACCAATAGTGAAGAAAGGCAAAAAAGAGGAGGTTAAAGATTATATGGGTATGTCGCTGATGCCAACACTGTATAAAGTATATGTAACTGTTTTGTCGGAGAGATTGAAGAAAGAAGTTGAGGAAAAAAAGATAGAGCCACCGAAACAGACAGGGTTTAGAAAACTTTCTGTTCTGTTCTGAACTATCTAGTAAATAAGAGGATTAAAAGGGAAAAAGGGGCAATCATAGCAATGTTCGTGGACAAAGGCGGAGTTTTTCTCGTTTGATCGAGGCCAAATAGAGAAAGTTATGGTGAAAAAGTGGATAAAAGAGGGATCAATAAAGAGAGAATCGAACATTTTTAGGAGAAAAAAAGCAGTGTAAAGATAGAAGAGCAATTAGGAGATAGTTTTTGTTTGGTGAGAGGAGTGAGGCAAGGTTGTACTCTGAGTAAACTTTTATTTAACATATTAATATCAGACTTGGAAGAAGAAATGAGGACAAAGGGTTAGGGAGGAGTAAGGATAGAGAAGGAAAAAAAATACACTGGCAAACGCAGACGACATGATGCTGTTGGCAGAGGATGAAGGAGGGATGGCAGGCTTAATTACAGGATTGGAGAAATACTTAGATGGAAAAAGCTGAATTTAAATGTAGAAAAGACAAAGATAATGATGTTTAGAAAAGGAGGGGGAGACAAAAAGAATTGACGGGGAGACGGAAGGAAATAAAGATAGAAAAAGTGAAGGAGTTTAAATATTTGGGATATCTTTTGCAAAAGAATGGAGATCGTAAAGCTCATACAAGAAAAAGGATACAGAAAGCAGCAGAGGTGATGGAACAGATATGGGGAATCGGAAAAAGAAGGTTAAAAAAAATTAGAGAAGGAGAATGTGGTTATTTGATACGCTGACATGGCTGGTTTTAAGTTATGAGGCAGAGATACGGGGATGGAAAGAAAGGAAAGATATTGACAGTTTACAAGATATATATATATATAAGGTGGAGATTAGGGGTAGATTGGAGGACGCCAGGATATATGGTGAGAAAACAAGCGCAAAGGGATAAATTAAGTATTAGAGCAGGAAAGAGGACATGGAAGGGGAGTTAGCGCGAGTGTTCGATAGAGGTAGAAGAGAGGAGAGGGAGGGTGATAGAATTATCGAGATGGGAAGAAGAATGGAGGGAGTTCATGAATGCTAGAGACATAGAAGACGGGATTGGAGTAAACTATAAAGAATTGAAAAAATGACAGGGAAAGACAATTAATGGGAAGATGGGGGATGATTGAGCAATCAAAATTCAATAAATGGTATAAGATGATAAAAAAGGAAGGTTTACCAAAGTATGTACAAAAGGGATTGGGAGAGAGGACGTGGACCAGAATGGCAAGACTTAAATTGGGAAACGAAATAAGAGAGGGGATGTATTGGGAAATGGAAGAGAACAGAAAATTTAGAATATGTGAATGGGATCAGGAAATATGGGAGCACGTATGGGAAGCATGTAGGAGAGGAATGGAAGATAAAAGAACCTGGCAAGAGAATATGCTTAAGATTCTAGGGGAGGATGGATTAGGAGAAGAATGAATGAAGGAGTTGAAGGGTGCTAGGGGAGCGAATGTGAGTGAATGAAAGAATGCATGTCAAAAAATGGCACATTCGAGGACAAAAGAAAAGAGAAAGAATAAGGAAACGGAAGTCGCCTAGATTAGAAGCGTAAAGATGGTAAGTAATGGATATGTTATAGCATAATTAGACTAACATAGGTTAGCATTCTTATTCTCTCTCCTTCTCTCGATTGCACTTGCACTCTCGCTTTCGACCGCTCGCTCGCTCAATCGTATGCTAAAAAATCATAAATTGCGCTATCACAGGAAATAGAGATAACGAACTAGATATAAGATTTTATGTACATAGTTGTAAATACTTGCAAATATTAGGGTTGAGGTTTTTTTTGTTTGTTTAATATGTAAACGGGAATATTGTAAGGAATGGAAGTCATGTAAACCCTTAGGAGACACATTATGAATAAAGAAGAATTAAGAAAAAGTCAGGGAGCGAGAGAACTTTTGTGATTCATTAGTGAGTGGAACAAACTAGAGAGACCTTTAATGTGTTGAAAATGATACAACTGCCAACATCATGAACTACAATTTGCAAAAATTCTTTCTGATGTTTTTCACTAAACTCAGTTAAAAGAAAGAGGTATCTAGGTCCTCGAAAATATTTAGTCTACTCTTACAGAACTTGCTTGAACTCAGATATGGGCCTGCTATACAGGATTTTTTAAATATTTATATTATCGTTAATAGTAAATATAAATATGCAAATTCATTTAACACCTATTGTTCTGATTATTTTAACCATTTTTTATTTAAATTCGATTAGATGGTATTAATATGAAAACAGAGAATCTTTCAAAAATCCCAACGTGAGAAAGAGTACTTGACCGAGCGATGCAACCCCTATTTTTGAAAGGGTCTGGTCGGCTCCGAGAGTGTTGCTCTTATCAAGTGCTTCAATTTTCAAGAGACTTCATCAAGAAATAAGCAGAACAATAAGATATACAGC
Organism: Druon quercuslanigerum; assembly: GCA_010014905.2. Classification (NCBI taxonomy): domain Eukaryota; kingdom Metazoa; phylum Arthropoda; class Insecta; order Hymenoptera; family Cynipidae; genus Druon; species Druon quercuslanigerum. The sequence goes on from JAAAKG020142146.1 coordinate 6,120, forward strand.
ATGCAGTACCAGAAAAGGAAATACATACTGATTTTTTTTCCTTCTTTGGAATTAAAAATTACCTGCTAACAATGAAAATAAAAAATAATGGTAGGTTCCAGATTATTATACGATTTTAAGGTCGATGACCAAAATTTATATTAAAGTTACATTCGAAAAATGTGTCGAGGTAACAAATTTCGCATCCAAAAATTGTGGGTTGCACTGCTTTTATTGAATAAGCGAAAAATGTTCCCATTTTTTTCGGATCTAATGTTTTTGTCACTTTAAAAAAATTCATTTTTATTCAAGATGATAGAACAAAAAATTTCAAAATCTGACTTTCGCCACTGTACACCGAAAAAATCCTTGTAACTGCATACAAGGAATGAACTATTTGCCTCGTTAGGACAGGCGACAACTTTTCAAACTAGTTATAATGTCAAGGTTCATCTTAGTAATACAATCAAGGAGATCACATCGCTTAAACTAAAATATCTATCTATTTTGACCTGACGAACTAAGTTTCAAATTTCAAAAATCCTAAAGTAAATCATATACGAGTATATTTGATATTATCCTGTATTAATCTAATTGTTCTGAATCTCGAAATTTTTTCACATTTTCGAAAAATATTTATTTTTCTCGAACCTGAGTTACACTCAAAGCAAACAGTGCTACATCCTAGAGATTCCTTCAATACTTCAATTGAATTAAACAACGAAAGAAGTTAGGTGCTAGAAAATTTGAACAGAAGTTTTTATGTCACTCTTTGAACACTAAATTCACTTGAAATTGTTAAGGAAAGAGCCTATTGTATACTTATGATCATGAATTTACTCCACTACTACTGAAAATATTGACAAGTGATAGAAGCAATCGAGATTTGGACACAAGATTTCACGCAGAGTCTCTCTTCTAGATACAAAGTAGGAAAATATCGAAGTGGCCCGATCGTGGCGCCTCTTTATGAAGGAAAAAAACAAGATATGCATAGTTATCAACTCGAGTTGCCACGCTAGTGAAACTAGGTTTCGTTTGCTAGGCATTATTAGGTTGGTATAGTTTCATCAACTGTATGAACATAATTTTATTAGTAAGGAGTTCTTGTCATTTAAACTAGATTTAGTTTAACTAGAGCCTTTTGTTGATTTTAAAGAAATATATTTCTTCAGCGTAAGGTTTGATCAAGATTAGATCGGGTATTTTCAATGTGAAATTGAAAAACATCATAAGGTCCATTGCAAGAACCAATATCTCTCTAAAATGAATGGTTTCTATAGAATGAAATAGCAGCTATATCATGATAGTATTTTCTTCGAAAATTAACCCAAGCGGGACAAGCAGCTATGTTTTCCTAAATAAAAATACGCGACAGGTTAATTATTACTTAGATCAATTGGCAAATAAAAATGTTGGATTTATATTTCTGATTTATAACAGTAAAAAAGTAATTCAATCATTGCGGACATTCATCGATGACTAAATCAGTAAGCTGGGATTTCTATCTCACGTGAGCGAATTATATTTCAAATTCTATTAATTTCATGTTATAGGAACATAATACAATTATTTTATTTTCTTAGCCACTTTTCTCATAAATCATGAAATCTTGGTTTGAAATAAATATTAAGCTTCATCCCAGCATATTTAAAAGATCAATCTATTTAAATTAAAACTAACATTTAAATCTTGTTTTTTAACTTTAATTGGAAATAAAAATAAATGAGTTTCAAGTTGTTGCATAGAAAGCAGAAGCACGAAAACTAGAAAATAAAAATTCTGCGGTAATTAATGCGATCTCGTTTGTCACGACTGCCTAACTGTGAATGAAGACGTATGTGCTCATCATAGGAGTCTCATTACTCAGCCTTTTTGAAAAAAGAATGCAGAATTTCGGAGAAAGAAATGCTAATGGTGATTCTTGTTAACTTAAATTTTTAGGAGAGGTAAGTATTCAAATTTGTTAGCCTAGTTAAAAAGTTCAAATTTATACAATTATAAAAGAAGTTAACCTTTTTATGATCAACCTTGAACTATACCCACATTTTTATCATGCACTTTATTGAACACGCAACAGTTTTTTAACTCCACGAATTATGTATTTTCACTTTAACCATCAGCTAACTTCACTTCGTTGAATCTGAGGGGAAGGGGGACAATGGACTAAATGTATTAAAGAAAACTTTATTTCTGTAATATCTTTGTAATAAATAATAATTAATATCATTTTATAATGTCATTAAATAGTTTTTAACAAATAAAAACTATTTTTCAAATACACTTATATAGAAAAAATGAGTTTTTACGAAGATATTAGCAAAATAGGGCAAAAATGGACTGAATCACATCAATCAACAAAGTGAAGGTAGCTGGTGATTTAAGTGAAAATGCCTAATAAAAATAAATGGTAACATAAAATTTTTACCACTTTTAAAAGTATGAAAATACAGATCTAGTTTTAGATTAGGTTCAGATCTCCTTCTAAAATATGCTTTGACAAAAAATTTGTTTTGGACACTAAAACGATAAAACGATTTCATTATTATAAACACGAAACAAAATTTTGTTGTTATCCAGATAAAGGTTTGAATAAATTAAAAAAATGTTGTACATGACGCACATTGTTTTACTTCTCTAGGAAACAAATTGTTTTCATCTCGAAGTTAAAAAACTTTCTGAGTGAGATTAACAAAATTTTGAATGATATTTATAATCATGGAAATGATGGCCTTTGAAAAATCCATTTAAGGTTTGATATCATAGTTTTTACATACATCACAAATCATACTAAATGTTGTTGCTTACATTTAATGCACAGAATTTTTGATTAAATTCTCACGGGATTATTCATATACAGTGATTTCTTATGTTTCTATAGTTGTTTTTATTTGATCCATCTGCACTAACGACACGTATGACATTTATTTTATGAAAACACTATTGCCTTTCTTTAAACGTAGGTACTTAGAACACTTTTGATAAAACGCAGTTAATAATAATTTTGACATTGAAAGCTTTATTGAAAAATATGTAAAAAACTCTAAAAACTGTTTTTAATTAAAACTTTTGCCATTTCTTCAAGCCCTGATTTGATGAAGTTTTTTTCAGTAGATCAGGCTACTTTTCTCCCCATTTCCCGCCTCAAGAAATTCATGTTTTTCATTCTCAAAATTAATTATGATTTTACACTAAAAAGTGTATGTAATTTTATTTGCAGGAGGTAAGAATGAAGAACCAACTTCACTGAAATGCAACTCCATTTTTAGCTTACGATATATTGCAGATTTAGCAATTTAGATTCGTACTAACCGAATATTATCCCCATATTTATATTCTGTTTGTACCTTGAGAAAGCGTGCTTTGCACGTGCCACACATTTTCTCGTCCACGCGAAACGACGGATCTTCCCTAACTCACGCAGATTCTCGATCAACCAAACAGGTTCAATGAATCGAAATTAAAGTAAAAAATTATAAATACTTGAACAAATCATCATTCAAATAGAATGTAGATAATACAATTTTTTAATTTAAAAATGAATGAAAGAGCTATCACTATTCAATACCCGTCGGACAACTCTTGTAACCCTTTTTCTGTTCGAGAATATAATTTTTTTTAACTATTAAACTCAAAGACAATGAGGATTGCAAGATATATATGTTTTGTTTTCAACAAAGTAAATTTTATGCTTCTTCTAAATATTAAAACATTATTCTTTAAAATTACATTAGAAATTCTTCCTTCTTTTTTAGTAAAATAGTCTCAAAGGAGAGTATTTTAGACGGATTGAATTGAATTTATAAATTAAAAATGCAATAAGTCTAAAAAAACACTTCAAGAAAATTTGTCAAGGAATCTTCCTGCGCCCGCCATTTTTGGCGGAATCACAGAAATCCATTGCGTGACCTCCTGAGGATGGAAAAAGGGTTTTCGAAATTTTTGAAGGGCGCGATGTTTTAATTCACTCCGAAAAGAGCCGAGTGCTTAAGGCACTTGAAAAAGTGGCACGAGTTCTTGAGAAATTGAATTTCATTAAAATTAGGCGAAAAACGAACTTACGTGTTGGGTGGTGGGCAGATGGGCCGTGACTAACACCCCTAGTGCTAGCACGCGCCCCTCTCACCCCAAGAGTGATACGGCCTGCGCAGGTCCAAGTTCTTTCTATCCCGTTGCTACTCAAGGGTGCTCACCCCCACATCTTTGTAGTTAAGTATGTGATACATAAATTGAGAACTCACACATTTTCGGATACGCTGATTCATATGGAAAGCGAGATAGATTGGGGCGACTGTCTTTTTAGAAATACTTCCGGCCCCGGTAAAAACTATATTCTGCAAGGCATTTCGCGACCTTCGGCACTTGACTGATTCACTAAGTTGTGGATTATTTCCTACCTTATTCATTTTCATATTCATTGTAATAATATTTTTAAAACTTTTTTAACAATACTACAACTTTTCTAAATTTAAAGAGTCCTATCGATCATAATGGGATCTTGCATAATTTACATGATATTTTTTTCTGTAATACTGAACCATATGCCCACCCTTGCTTGGGCCTATAAGTTTCGGTTTCGCTCTTTCTCTCCCTCCAATCATATGTAATTTTTGCCGAATAAATTTCTTTCGCGATTTTATTTGGAGGTCATGCAAAAGTAACAAAAGAAGATTTGGGGTCGGGAGAGAAGGGGGCAGGTAATAAAGAAGTAATATTTTCACTTTAAATAGAAAGCAGTTGAATTGTCCCAAGCGAGGCAAATTTTCAACTAAGCAGTTCAATCTTCAACCAAAAAAGTTTTTTCGGACAATGAAAAGAACAAATTTTTCCAAAAAGTTTTATTTTCGATCTAAAAATACGAATTTTCTACAAAAAACTTGAATTCTCAACCAACCAATTAAAGTTTCAACAAAAAATATGTAGTTTCAACACAAAAGCTAATTTTACACCAAATAGTTAAATTTTGTACAAAATACTTTGGGGTTGAGTCATGCCAACCCTTGGCAAGACACAATTGTGGCAAATCACATTTGCAGCAAGTCACTTCGCACCAATTTATGTTTCTGGCAAATCATATGTAAATATTCTATAAAACAGTTGAATTTTAACATAAAACGTGAATTTAAAACAAAAAGGTTAATTTTTAACTGTAACAAATACACTTTCAAGTAGACAGTTGCATTTTTAAGAAAAAGATGGAATTTTTACAAAAAGTGATGAATTTTTTAATCAAAAAGGAAAAAAAGGCATTTAAATTGTTTAATTTTTAAGTCGAAAGTACGTTTAAGGCCCTTAAGATTATTTTTATTGAAACATTATTCATTTATTATTATTTCGCAAATGTTTGGTTATTACATTCGATATTAATATTGATATTGCTAGGTGCTACTAATATTTTTATGTTATTACATTTTCTGTTATGTAAGGTAATATTTACCATATATAAATGGTTTTGACAACGCACTCCATTCCCACCCCAATAATTACAGCATGCAAATCGCTGAACTAAGACAACACCCGGCCCCCCCCCCCACCCCCAACCACCTCCAGCCCCCCCCCCCCCCCCCCCCGCCCCCCGCCCCCC